>JAATLQ010027392.1:122547-161140 GCA_013421005.1 Heliconius erato x Heliconius himera
AGGGCAAGCTGAAGCCTCCTGCCCCTGTAAAGGAGAGATGGAGATTATGATGTCTAAGCCCGGATAAGCGCTGCCTGGGCCAAATGGCGGGACATTACAAGAGCATCATCCGACCAGTTCTTTTATACGGTAGCGAAGGCTGGCCAGCAATATCTCGGCACACTCTAGAGCTTGTGACAGAAATGAATATATATGCTGAGATGGATGTGCGGCGTAACGTGATCTGACCCTATACGCAACAAGGCAACACACTCATTGGAAGTAGTCTTGGTGTCCGTGACGTAGCTGATAAACTACAAAGACCGTCGCTTGAGAAGGTATGGCCACGTTGCACGCCGGCGTAGTAATTATGTTTGATGGAAGTGCCTTGCTTTGTCTATCCCTGGAGTGAGATCTCCCTTACGGCCAAAGAAGCGCTGGTTGGATTAAGTGATACAGTACATAGAGTCGATGGACTAACCACCGAGGATGTTAAAGACCAAGCAAAGTCAATCTACTTCAGATTGAGCAAGAAGGCAGACCCTAGCATTATACGCTGGGGATAATGCCAAGAAAAGAACAAAAAAGTTGCAAAGAGGTGTTAAGAACACAAAACTATATTATGTTGCATAGTCTCTAATTTTTTTAACATAAAAATATAAAATCTTGGAAGTTCTTTTAAGCTGCATGCGGTCTCGTGTCTATGTACACAACTATTATATATCCTTAAGAAGCTTGAATTAAATTGCAGGCATATTTTAATTAGTGTTACAATTTTTATTTTAGAAAAATCGAAAATATGTTTGATACCTATTTTTAGTCCGTAATCCCGATATTTTTGTGAATTCCGGAATCCCAGTTTGCGACCCCTATTTTAATCACAAATAATTTGTTTAAGGTACAACTTTGTTTTTAACATTATCCCACATGTTGTGTGGGTAATAAGGCCCATTTGTAGTTTGATACTGCAAATGAGACAAGTAGTTCATAGTTTTCTATAAAAAATAAAACTTAGATTGAGCTATATTTCAATATAACATTTCTTCAAGCAAGCAACTAAATCTAAAACATCCTAAAGCTAAAATCCTATTACTAACTTATTAATTTGAGGATTGCATGATTATATCATCATTTCCGTAATATATTTTTATTGGAGTCGAGATAATTGTATCTACCTTAATGGTGGCCTTAATGGTTGACGTTTAATTTCAAAAATTTCAGAGGTCCAATCCAAACGAAATTGCTCCTTTCAGCCGTGCACTCTTATTTCACCGTACACCCTTACTCGACAACGAAAAATAGCATTTTTAGTAGACCTGAATGTCATGGTTCCGCTAATTTAGTACCTTCATATTTAAAGCTATGTATTTAAAATTTTCTTAGTTTGATTTATGAAATCTCTGATTTATTTATTATTTTCCTGCTATTGGGATATCTAACCAAACTAAAGCATGCCCATCCAAGTAGATAGAAAACATTTCTATGTCTTCTTAACAGTTTTTTATCCAATTAGTTAGCCACAAGCTTTGCTTTCATTCAATGTAAGTGTGTGTAAAATTAACGTTGTGTCTATCGCATTTAATTTCTTGAACATACAAATTTAAACATGAATTTTATTTTAGTGTGTATTTTACTATCACAATTAATTGCCGTAAATAATGTAAGTGTAAATTAACTCCAAAAGTATTTGAGGACAATGTCAAAAATGTTGTAATAATTTTATTAATAATAAAAAAACATTATCATTTTAATAAAATGAACAACCGCTGCTCTTTCAGGCGCGGCAATTTAGAGTTACAGATCAAGTTTATTTAGACATAATCAAAGAAAATAAGCCTATAGGTCGTATAGTCATCGGACTTTTTGGTGATTTAGCACCGAAGGCTGTGAAAAATTTTAAAGTATTGGCTACTAAAGGAATTAAGGGCAAATCATACAGAGGCACGAGTTTCAACCGTGTTATTAGGAGATTTATGATACAGGGTGAGTTAATATAAAAAACACGTTCAGTACAAAAGACATACAATTCGATTATAAAATCATATTTTATAAGTAGTGAATAAGAAATAAATTTATCAATAGGAGGGGACGTAGTAGCTGATGATGGTAAAGGATCCATCAGCATATATGGTAAAACTTTTGAAGACGAAAATTTAGACACAGAGCACAGTGCAGCTGGATTTGTATCAATGGCTAATAATGGTACGTAGAGGCTGGAATGGTACCAGAAAAAGTACAAATAGATTGAAATTTGATAAAATTCATCGGTAAATATTTAAAAACTATCTAGAAGGTTTATATTTCCATTTCTTAGCTCGTGTTTTCAGGCAACTCGCTGCGTTGAGTTCCGCCTCTCAACATGTAATGCTTTCAGAATTCGGCGGATATTACAGAACAGAGTATTTTCACAACTTTTTGGGTTCTCTCAACCTACCCTGCTGCGTGATACAGCGTAAAGCTAATTAAATTTAATTTTTGATTTATCTGGAATGCATGATGTAATATATACATACAACAAAGTTAATAGCTCTATCACCCTATTTTGTTTTAGGAAAGGATACAAATGGTTGCCAGTTTATTATAACGACAAAACCAACGCCATGGTTAGATAACTTACATTCTGTAGTAGGAAAGGTAGGTTCTATGGTGACTTAAGTTACGTTATTTTTTTCATTTAAATGTAGTTGACGAGGACTAGGTTCTCTCTGCCTACCCTGCTGTGATCTAATTGAAAACTGTTAATGCTATGTTTATTTGAGTAACTATTCTCACTAGGTCGTGGATGGACAAAAAGTAGTGCATATGATAGAACTAACGCCAACAGATTCGGAAGACAGACCGGAAGTACCTGTAATTATTGCTGATTGTGGCCTGTTGCCGACGGAACCTTATTACATATCCGATGATCCATATGAGTATGAAAATATTTTTGTATTTCCCATATTGTACAGAAGTGGGGAAGAGTCTCCTGGATTAGGAGACTCTTCCCCACTTCTTATTAGTATTTATATACTACTTAAAATACTTACATATACTCATGTTACGTCGTCGTGAATGCCAGGCATGGTGAAACTACAGAATAACAATTGTTACCTGAACACTGCCGCCACTGTGTTCAAAATTCAAATGTTAAGCAACATCTCGCAACTTGCGTATTATTGCTAAGTATATACATTTTCTCATTTTAAAAATGGACTATATAAAATCAACATTTGTCTATATATCGTCCATTATTTTTTATTTGTAGTGGCACTAGCGTTTGACTGTAACCGCGACGGTTGTGGATTCCCACTAGGAGGAATGTATTATTTGATATTTTAATTTCTTCACTCTGGAAAGAAGTCAAAGTGCGGCATTGTGTTCCGGCACTCAACACGCAATACCTCGATAATTCCGCGGAAAGTTGAGAAAGAAGTTGCTATATGCGTGCTTGAAACTGAGAAAAAAAAAATCTTATTCGGTCATATTACAAAAAAGTTTACTCAATTCACATCACTAACATAAATTTTATTTTTACAGTTTATGGGGTTGGATAAAGGCTTCGGCGGTACCGCTTACCATGTCATTTTCTATTTTAGGTTTCTTTCACTGGATGATTAAAAAGATGGAAATTTAAAAAATTAAATTAATTACGTGATAAATTGCATAATTTTATAAATTGCATTGAATTATTATTATATTATTATGTCTGAATTATAATTATTTTGTATAAAAAAAAGTTAATTGTTTTTTTTTTCGATAAATTTACATTTATTTACACTCGTTAATTCAAATATTGTCTTCAAATATTGTCTTCTCCGTTCTCGCTTGCACGCTTGGTTCACGCGGAACGTGATAATAAGTCATGCTGGCTTGTGAGTGCAGACAGCTGTCACCAATATATAAGACGTTATTACGGTAAAAAACGTTTTGTAAAGGTATATAAATTTGGCGGGAAATTATATGTGATTTCAAATTATTTTAGAAATGTAGTGACTACATACGAGTACATGTGACTTTTGTTTGTAGTTTTTGCGGGATCTAAAATGGCAAGTGATTAAAAGTGGGGAACGGAATATCATAACTTTATCAAATAACAAGGAAAGTTACTGTATTTTAAAATAATAAAAATAAATGAAATAGTTTTGTAAGTTTATTTATTTCTTAGAAAATGTATTTTCTGTTATTTTATGAATTGTGCCTTCATCACAACCACAATCAAATTAATAGTTCATAATTACATTAATATGACATACATTATATACAGAATTAGTATTCACATAAAATTACAATAAAATATAATATCTTTTTTTTTCTTTTTATCATCAACGATTAGAATGATTTAGAATCCAGAATATAAGTAGGTAGTAAATACATATTAGCTTTTTTGTTGTTATAGGATATGACATTTATCATAATTAAGTTAATATTTTTTTGTTACAAATAATAATAATTATTCAGTTGAAAGAAAAAAAAACGCATTTCTATGGATGTACTTATATCATAAAATTATAAATAACATTTAATATTAGCATATTAGTATTTTGTAAAATCATAAGTGCCTACCAATTTTTTTTAATGACTACATTTCCTTTTTGTTTTTAGACATACAATTATTTATTTACTCGTAAATAGAATAATAATAATAATAATAGTACACTGAAATATATGGATTTATAAACAGTCAAAATGTTTTTTTGAAGTCTTAGGTGAAATTAAATTGTATAAGAATAGGTAACGACTTATTATATTATAATAAATATTCATTTAAGGTACATATCTTAAAAATACGGAGTTTTATAAATCCACATGCAAAGTTTGGGAGCACCTTACTGAGAGATATGACTACTAATTTATAATTATATTTTAAATACTATATATAATAATCTAAAAATAAAAACTATTGATATCACAGAATGTGAGAAACATTTGAGAATGGATTATTTTTTGGATAATAATAAAATTACAATGTGTTAATATGAAAATGATGTCTATTACAATAACAAAATAGGAATTATGTGTAGACATTCAAAATCTTCACATGAGTTATTTTACCGTTTACCGAGCTATTCGTGCCGGGATCACATGTTTTTAAGTTTAAAATAAGAAAAAGTCTACAACAGTCATATTCTTAACTTTGCTTGTAAAAGATTATTAGGTACGACTCATTTTTTTTATTTGTCAGCTTAAATTTATTTATCTTATAAGACAATCTCCATAGTGATCGTGTTGTCTATAATATTAAAAAGCTACAATAGTTGGAGCAACAGCATCGCGGCACAAAGCACCGCGGCAGCAGCAGGCGCGACGGGCGGCGCGGCGGCGGGCGCGGGCGGGCGGGCGGCGGGGCGCGCGGGGTCGCCGGCGCGCTGGCCCGCCGCGGCGCCGCACGCGCGCTCGCACGACGCCCACGCGCGGCACACGTCGCACGCGCTGGCGCTCACCGCCTGGTAGAACACGCGCGCTCTGTGACCTGCAGGAGATAACGACTCGTGCACTTTTTTCCATTATTTTATTTTTTTGCCTTCACATTTTAACAAACATAGGCACAAGGAGACGAGTATTAAGAAACTTCGTAGGGCACCCCCTACGACTCATGTTTGTTAATATACAGGGATGGAAGCGTCAGCGCTCCTTTTACGGGAACAACATGTAAGGTAAAATATTTTAAACAAATACCTAAAGAAATTACTCAAGATAACTCAACAGTTTAGACGTAGGATTTTTTTTTTCATTTCCCAATATGTATCCATATCTGTAATGTGCATGCGACGCAGTTACGCATAGATACCAATAATGTAAACACCTACTACTACAAAAATACTTCTTAAAGTAAAACTTTGAACTTTGCCGCCAATTCCTACGATTCGATTTTGGAATGAGGCATATGCGGCGGTTTCCCTTTGATAGCGCTATTTGTCTGCCTGCGTGCGATAGAGATATATGTCTGTATGCATCGAAGACTGAGTACATGGCCTGCGGGAGCCCAGATTCGAGCACTATCCTTATAGGTCCTGAACCATCCGTTAAGTCGGAAAAGTTCAGGTACCTTCGATCCGTTATGCACGAGTCTGGAGGCATCGATCACGATGTCTATAGCCGGATAAGCGCTGCTTGGGCCAAATGGCGGGATGTCACTGGTGTGGTCTGCGATCGCAGGATACCGCCCAAACTCAAGAGCATTATCCGACCGGTTCTTTTATACGGCAGCGAATGTTGGCCAGTACTATCTCGGCACATTCAGGAGCATCACGTCACGGAAATGAAGATGCTGAGGTGGATGTGCGGCGTAACGCGGTCTGACCGCATACGCAACACATTCATTCGAGATAGTCTTGGAGTCCGTGACGTAGCGGATAAGCTCCAAGAGCGTCGTCTGAGATGGTTTGGTCACGGTACGCGCCGGCCTAAGAACTATGTCGGATGCAAGTGCCTTGCTATGTCAGTCCCTGGAGTGAGACCTCTCGGACGCCCAAGGAAACGCTGGTTGGATGTCGTGATGCAAGATATGAGAGCCAATGGTCTAACCATCCAGGACGCTAAAGACCGTGTAAAGTGGAGTAGATTGAGCAGGAAGGCAGACCCTGGCAATTAGCCGGGATAATTGCCAGGAAGAAGAAGAAGAAGAAGAAGATGCGCCATTGTTGATAAATGGCGCTGAAATTGCTGTTTCCGTAAAAGAAGCGTTGAGCTAACATCCATCTATCCATCCTGTATATATCTGAACTCATACATCATCGAAGGTATGCACTTGAACGAAAACAATATTATTCTGTTTTTAAAGTTAGAGCTAGAGATTGAGACTAGATTACATATCCTACTAATATATTTCTTTCTCAAATCTTAAAATTAGTAAGAGCGATCAATTAAAAAAATATATAATTATGTGCTTTTTCACATTTTAACAAATAATGAACAACAATCCAGAAATAAGAAATCAACAGTATTTCAATCAAATAATTACAATAATATACTTTAAGTAACTTTGCAATAAAATATCAACTGAGTTGAAGATATTTAAAGAAGAAAAAATGTAATAGAAAGTGAACTCACTCGAATCATACAGGTCCTGCAGCGTGACCCAGGCAGCGCGCTGGCGGGCCACGGGCAGCGCGCGCGGCGCGGCCAGCGTGGCGCAGCGCTCGGCCGTGGCGGCGCGCAGCCACGCCACCACCCGCGAGCCGCCGTGCTGCACGCGCGCGCCCACCACGTGCCGCGCCGCCTGCGACGTACACCGATTATTACACTTCCGCAGAGAGCAGAGTAAGCAGAAGGAAACTAATGAAAACAAAAAAAATCTAATACGACTGAAATTACTTGATATTACTTCTGATATTACTTGATGATATGTTGTACATATATACAGTCATATTCTATGTTAAAAACCCTTGCCTTTTGTCAAAAAGACGGAGTGTGGCGTTGAGTTCCACCACTAAGCACGCAATGTTTCGAAAACGTGGGGAACGGAGTGTCTTACACTAGGTTACCTCAGCCTACCCTGCTGTGTGCGGAATACAACGTAAAACTGATTTTTTTTAAATAGAGAGAATCTTGCGTTACCGTCAGTTCAGTGATAGTGTTGATATCTGCCAAGTATCCTGAAGGCAGCTGTACCGTAAGTAGTGCCAATCCACTCTCCTTTTCATTTGCAACAGGTACATATCTAAAAAAAATGTCATATAGAGAATTTTAATATTATTTTCAAAATTATATTATTATTATAAACGAAACGTAAATTAACAATTATGTATAAGTAGTTTAAGCGAACGAAGCCGCAAGCGGATCTCTAATAATAATATATAGTTTTAAATAATATTGCGCTGAGTTGATCGTCTGATAGTATACGTGACAGTTATGGGTACGATTTCGAGGTTCAATTATTTTCTTAGCTTTGACAATAAGACAAAACGTGGCTCGTAATCAACACATAATGTCTCAAAATTTGGACAGAAAGAGCCAACATCAGTCTTGTGTTGTGTCTTAACATCAGTCTCCGGTTGCCTATACCGTTATGCGAGAAACAGCTGGAGGCTACTATTTCTAATATGACAGAGTATAGTATACAGACCCCACACAGATGGACAGCTGCAGGCGGTGGCCGGTGGACACGTAGTCGACGCGCGGGTCCAGCGTGTAGCGCGGCCACGCCGCCGTGACGTTGGAGGCGCCGCGCGCCGCCAGCCCCACCGCGCCCACGCCGCGCCCCTCCGTCCACGCGCTCGCGTTGCGCGCGTCGCGCACCTGTCGCACAACCACGCCGTGAACCATGCTATACCATAGTGCAGTTGATAATATTGCTCTTAGGACATTATTTTAGAATCTTTGTAGTATTTCAAGGTTTGAGTTACTGACAGATCCCCATAGCTGTATTCCATAAGACTAAATGGGCTTTATGATGCGTTCATAAACTAATACTGTGTTAGAAAGTGTAAAATAACCAGTATCAATGCTTGAAGACGAGATCTCCTTTTTATCTTTTAACTTTGATATGATTAGTCCATGTTAATCTTCTATCTAAATGAAGCCCAAGGTACCTCACACAAAATATTAAAAAAAAACTTCATAAATTACCAATTGTGTCTGTATAATGAGTGCGTTGTCGCTATCGATATTGAAGTTGCGCGGCTCGCTGTTGCCGGCGCGCACCGACACGCGCAACTTGGTCGGTGTCTTTATAGCTATGGCGAATTGAGATAACGCGTCCAGCTGTAACAAAATGTATACATAGAAAATGTTGAAAATTCATTTTCTTAAAAAGTATTATTCCACACTATTATAAACATACAGATTTATTTTTAATTAAATGCTAATTCTTCAATGTTAGTAATTTTTGTAATTTCCACACTAGCGACTAGATCAGATGATCTTCGAAATCAAATACTCAAGGAAAAATCTTTTTTTTTAATGCGACAGCATCTGACTGTAAATCCGATGGTTGTGGGTTAGAAGTTATAATTATATTTAAATTATTTAGTGCCTTAACACTAGGTTTTTTCTTGTAGCTGCTTTTTATTTGGTTTTCTAGCTAATTAAATTTTAAGCATTAATTTCCAACTCACCACTTCAGGGTCCTGGTCGTGAGGTCCCAATGCCTGCATGAGGTACTGCGCGACGGGCACCGCGTCGTCTACGGAGCCGGCGGCGAGCATGGCGCGCATGGCCCACGCCGCCGTCGCAGCTTCTAGAGTGTTGCCTTTTAACCACGGATTACGCCATTCCGATCCAGATATTTTACGGGACCAGAATAATGTTGTTGCTGTTAATTTAATTTTACATTATTATTTACTATATTCATCTTATAATCTCTTATAACTCTATATATCTTATGTTTTTCTTCTTTTTATAAAAATGCTATAATGTGACACAAAGTAGCTACCAAAACCACTCTCAATTATCTATTATATTTAATACATTAGATACTAGTGCATCATATACAATTCTTTTGATAAATATTTTTTTATTTCGATATTTCGAAAATTAGTTAAAATTTGACATGACATGAAAAAACAATATGTTTTAAAATTACAATTAAATAGTTTTAATCCTTATGGATCCATGTTTATACATGGTGTTCTTACTATACAACAACACAGAAATAGTCCAACAACTACTTACAGCCTATAAAATTAAAATTAAACATACAGTATGATCGACAAGTCGTGGGCGTCCTGAACTTAGCTCTAAATGGCTGCACAGGTTGGATTTTAGGATTTTTCTTACTTTCAATATTTTTTTCCCGAGTGAACAACGCGCAATAGTTCAAGAGACGTTGCTTCAGAGCTGTCACGACTCATGACCAAGATGTAAACAGTAATTACCAGTAGAATTAGCATATTTATCCATAAGTTGTAACGCCTCAGCCGCCTGCGGATGTCGCGCGGCCGCCAGCGCGCTGCCCGCCAGCGCCAACGAGAACGCGTCCAGCTCCGCTGACAGCGACTTAGCTAGATAGTCCTGGGCTTTGTTTATTGCGTTCTTGTACAGCATGTCGTTGGCCTGGATATAAGAGTCATTTATAGAATGTCTCATTTAATATCTTAACATTTTAATTTCTTTCATGGGTAATATCAATTTTCATCTTGTTTACCTACGATAGAAATTAAAATGTAACAAACATAATTTTTGAATTGAAATAAACATACTTTTTTAGTAGCTCGTAATTTTTTTTCATATGTAGAGTTAAAAATGCAAGCACCTGTCCTTGGCTTGACTATAATGATAAGCATGGATGAATTATCCTCTATGTTCTTAACAAGAATATGTGAACGAGAATAGTCATTCTCTGTCCAGTTCTGTAATCCCATCAACTACAGTAAAAGCTTTGACTGCCGACATTTATACACTTAAAGTTTTTGTGGGGATGTAGCAGGTTACGCTGGTTGCATTTTGTATAGGACGCTTGGAGACACAGTCGCGAAAAAATGCAATTATTTGTCATACACATACATACATATTTATTGTATGAGATAAAAGATTCTTAAAGAATTGTCAATTCAAAAACACTTGCAGTATATAAAGTTGGCTACCTATTAAATAAAAATACGGACCTTAGTGTCCAACAAGGCGAGTAGCGCATTGGCGGCGAGTGGTACGGGCGCGGCGGCGCGCGGGTTGTGGCGCGCGGCGGGCGGCTCCCAGCTGCCGTCGGGGCGCTGCGCCGCCGCCAGCCAGCGCGCCGCCGCCGCCGCCGTCGGCGACACCGCCACGTAGCGCGCCGAGCGCGACAGCCAGCGCGCCGCCGTCGCCGTCGTCCTGGGTGCACCCCACGTATCGCCAAATTTTAGAGAATTTGCGTGTTGAGTGCTGATACTCAAATGAAAATAATTCATTCGTGCCCCAGAGTGGGAATCGAATTCGATGTCGAAGTGGAAAAGAAATTAACTGTGAACACAACAACACAACGAGGCGAGGGAAAATCACTCTAGTATTAGCGTGACGACGGTGCATTCGTGTCACCTTACCGTAGAATTAGAATTAGGCATTAAGTGTGGGATAGCGTGGTCAATACGATACCTGCCTATAAAACAATATGATCTTTACTTCATATAACATTTTCGGCTTTTCTTCATATTGAGAGATAAGAATTTAAATATCATTTAATTAAATTGTTGTTGTATCAATTTTGGTCGTCATCAGTAAAATGGACATAAAGAACATTTAACCACCTTTTAAATTTAAATACAATTACTAACCAAACATCAGAAACAGCGTCGTCTCCGATCTCTTGTGCGAAAGATCCGTCCGGGCGGCGGAAGGCCATGAGGCGCTGGTATCCAGTGGAAGTTTGCAATCTCGCGTCTTTTACTATAGTCGTTTCATCATCTTGTTCGGTTGCCTAAAATAAAACAGAAGTTATAAAATAACTTCACTAGGTACTATTTAATGTACTAATGCAAAAAATTCCAATCTGTAACAGTAGTTAACATGACAATGATACAAATTAATCAATGACAACACAAAAACAAAAATATTTACTGAAAATAAAAATTGTTAATCGAAGACAAAAAAATTCGATGATCCCTAAGTAAAGTATCGAAAGCGTAAACTCGCAATGTTTTTATCGCTCTTTTAAAGTACTAAGAAGTGTAGTTTTAATGATTTAATTTCAAATTTTCAAAAAAAAAATTATTTGTGCGTTTTTTAAACGTGTAGGTAATAAATAAGGTAATAAACCTACGGACGGTCGATTTTAAAAAGTCACCTGTAAGTAATCCAGAACAACACAGGCTCTAGCCATCGGTCGTAAAGCGTAAGTGGGGTCCGCTGCCACCACGGGCGGGGCCTTCAGAGCTCTCAGAGCGCTGGCCATCAAGTCGCCCGTGGCCTCCAGCGACACGGCGCCGAGGCGCGTGCCGGGCGCCGGCGCCAGCGACACGTTGCCGCGCGCCGCCCCGCGCCGCCCGTCCAGCAGCGCCCACGACCAGATGTCCTCCGTGTAGCCGTCCTACATTATACCGATACATCTTATTATTAGCATTTGGAATATTTTTAAAAAATAATTTATAACTTTGTCATATAATATTATTTAATGTCTAATGCATTAAAAGATAATATACTAGTATATATTTTAAAGATTCATAAATCAATTAAAATTTATTATTTTACGAATCAGGTTAAGTTATAAAAGATGAATGTCCATAATTATATCACAAATATAATTTTGAGCATAACTAAAGTCGTTGGGAAATACATAAATTAAAGAATCAATGATGTAACACTTAATATTAAATTAATAGAAATTAACGTTTTACGTTTTAAATGACTTCGACGATTTAGGAAATTAAAGATTATAATTTTTGTGGGGCTTTGTAAGAAAAACAAAAAACGAAGCTTCTACAGGATCACTCGTGTTTTTGTCCGTCCGTCACGTCAACCTAATTTATTATTAGCTTTGAAGCTACTAAAACAAATAACAAGTGAGTTCAAATTTGATATAAATAAATTTTCAACTGGGGTTAAATTTTAGGAGCGAAATAAAATATTAAGTTATTAGGTTTTGCGAATAGGGATAGGCTTGATATTGAGCTTTTATGATAGGCAGTTTAAGGATTACAACAGGTAGTTTAATTAAAATTATCCAAGAGAGAAGAGGAATATCTATTCTAATAAAAAATATAGAGATTATAGTTTTTCATTCTAATGACCCCTCTTACGAGAGATAAATTCAACATTACTAAAGCTTAAAAGTTAACCATCGAAGTTTTGAATATTTTCAATTTTTTTAATATAAAAAGCGCCGTGAAACATGACGCGTTGTGGGTCCGATTACCGTAATGCGTCAAATATGGCAATGTCTCAAAAATTGGATGATGTGTGAAGAGCGAAGTTTCTTAAGCACTAGGTTTCCTTCGCATACTGTGCTGTATACGGGTTATAGCGGGGAAGCTAAAAAAAAAGAAAATTGTACTAACAAAGAATGTCAAGTACTCGCCTTAACATCGATAGTCCTAAAGAGCGAGGCGGACACGCCGTTGCCGTTGGCCTCCACGATGACGGGCGCCTCTCCGGCGCGCGCCGCCGTCACCAGGAACGCCGTGCTGGCGGCGCCGCGCGCCGGCACGGTCACGTCGAGGCGGCGATACAGCTCGATTTCTAGTCATATAATAAGTTCATTATTTATTTCAATATTAAATTAATGCTGTTAGCCCTACTGGTTTCTACTGAGCAACATTTTAATACACTCTGTCCCTGAGAAAACGCAAGCACTACGCAGCTGCTCGAAAGATGGCCGTTGACGTACCTACATAAATATAATCTTATGCCCGTTATACGGGCTGGCAATAGGTGCAATACATAGAACAATATTTTACAACAATATGTATGTGATTTAATTTTCTTTTCTTATAAATAAATTTACTTTTATTAGTTTACCGCTCTAAGGTCAATCCTATGTAAAAATCTATCATATCCTATGTAAAAATCAAATCAGCTTCATGCTGTATCCCGGACACAGCAGAGTAGGCAGGGAGAACCTAGTGTTAAAACATTCCGTTACCCACTTACCGCCAAGCTCTGAAGGCATTGCGTTCAGTTGAGTGGCGGAACTCAATGTCGCGTTTTGCCTCGACACCAGAGCGAAGAAATTAAAGTATGTAAATAAATATTTCACTTCCTCAAGTGGGGATCGAACCCACAACCAGTCGAATTTGCAATCAAATTTTGTGCCTCTGCGGCCTCTAAATATCCCATATAAATGTTCTTAATGCTATTAAACTAAAAGAGTAAAGTTTCATTACACGACCAAATTAGATTTTTTGTGTAAGGTTGTAAAGCTATATTTGAAAAATAAAAACTTAGTGACTTACTTTTAGGAGAATCAACATTATTTTCCAAAGGTTCAAATTCGTAGTATTGATCGGAATTGTGGAATGTCACTTTCACCGAAGTGTCCGCGTTGAGGGAACTTTTTAACGTGATAATAATGGCAACGGCTTCTCCCTTTTGCAAAGTTTCAGGGAGCTCTGCGATTATGGATAGTGGAAGAGCTGTTGTAATTTTCTTCGGTTGAGCAAGACCTAGGCCGAATGTTGGGTGAACGGCGAAAGCGCCTACTGACCAGTCCCCGGGAATGATTGGTGACCAACGCTCCCGTGTGCCCATGCCATCATTACTAAGAAAAAAATACAAATTTAATCAACTATTGTTGCTGGGCTTTGTTATAATCATATTTATTCATTCTAAATTAGAATTAAAAAAATGTATGAAGCATGTGGTGTGTTGACATCTTAACCAGACCGTAACAAGTATTAATGCGATATATGCATTGCGTATTTTTTGTTGACTTTATTACCTACGTAGGTGAAGGTGAAGATATATTCAATATGTGATGGAATTATTAACGATTGATGGGGGAACAGATTTAACTGTAAATATATTAAATAAAAAGAAAGAGTTCTTATTTATATCTCGTCTATAAATAAAAAAAATCTTCTACCACTCAACACGTAATGCAATTTTATTTTTGAAAAAAATTGACTCACGCTAAGAAAGACGCATACATTTTATAATCAATATATATTAATCTTTTCCATTACTGACTGACTGACAGATCATGCTCAAAACTATTGCAAACAGTCCTTAGGGATTATGACTTTACAAAACGGTATTTTTCCTTTTTGTAGCCCACACAAACGAAGTTGCGGACTACGAGTATATCTTTATACAAGCACTATCAGATAACGTACCCAATAGTAATGTTGGTGAACATCCACGTGGAGTGCGGCGCCAGCGCACGCGACAGGTAATAGCGCGGCGCGGGCGGCGGCGGCACGCGGCTGAAGGCATAGGGCCCGGCTGAGGGCGCGCGCGTGCCCGTCTCCACGGCCTCTGCTGTGGCTAGATACCATATTTATTTTATACATTTATTTGTTAGCTAACGACCCACTCGCGGCTTCGCCCGCTTAATCTTATTATTATTTTATAACCAAATTATACAAAATCTTTACATGAATTGTAATCTATTATATCACATAATTTATGTTATTTGGATGTATCGCGATAGATATAATATCATAAAATTGCATCTAAATCCGTTCAGTAATTTGTGTGTGAAAATGAGACTCACATCTATCTTCTCAAGCTTTCACATTTATAATATTAGCAGGATCCTTATAATATTAGAGGATTAAAACTGAAACCGATGGAGATCAAAGTGCAGATAGATAGAAGGAATCAAGCAGAATATAAAAATTCTGGGGAGCGTAAAATTGTAATTGTAGCTAAATTTTTGAATTAGCCATGACCCATCAGCGGCTATAGCGTTTATCGTCGCGTCGTCATCAGACGATTATGACAATAAATATGGAATAGATCATAATACTGTAATATAATTTAATAAAACCACTTAATTCTTAATTATGCAAAGCTTCTAAGTACTATTAAAGCTTTTTTAAGATAAAACATATTTTTATTAAATTAGACGAAAGAAACGTTCCATGACCGTTTGTAAATTTAAAAAATCTGAACTTAATGAGATATCTGGTTGATGTATGTGATAAAAATATATTTTTCTTACCTGAATCCTCACTTGATACTATTAGACCATCCGTTAAAATTACTACACCAGCATTCTAAAACAATATACGAGACTTAATATCTTAATTATTTTTGTACAAAACAAAAATCTATCTCCGATAGAAATGGTAAGCTTTGTCTCTAACAGAGTGTAGTAAATTATTAAGACCTCATAAATTTTATATTTTAAATTATTTTATATTTATGTACAGTGGGGTTGACGAGTTGTGGCCGCCTTGAAAAAAAATAAAGAAAACTATCAATAGTAAAAAAAAATTTTTTTCGTTGAGTAACACCATTCAACACGCAATGCCTGTAGAATTCCTTGAAAAGTAAGAAACGAAAGTGTTTTAACCTTAGGTTCCCATGTTCTATCTGCCTACCCTGTTATATAGCATGAAGCTAAAAAAAATAAAATAAAATCTGCGTTGCCATCTACAGATAACTTCAAGGCGGTCACGACTCGTGGACCGTACTGTGTATATTATGTAATACGTACACTAAATACATCTGAGGAGTTCCGACCGCCTAAATCCAAACCCAAAGTAGGCAAGTGGTCTTCATTTTTAAACAATGAATGTTTTAATCCGCTGAAACTTTCCACTTCTCGTTCGATCTAGAAATAATTTTTATTTCATTAAATTAACATTGTTCAATTTATTGATATGTAATAAATAAATATAAATAAATAATATAAAAATTAAAATATATTGATATAAGTTAAAATTTAAATCGAAAATGGTATTTACATATCGTTTGGAATGATACCTATGTACTTATGAAATTGTGTTTTTTATAATGAAAATCGTGACTATAACATTTACAAGGTAAGGTCTACAGTCGTGTATTCGTTAACCTAAGTAATTTTATTAGTAGTAAATTATATTGTTTCTGCTTTTAAAGCCGAATTAGAGATGGAGATTTTTTCTATATGTAATTAAGTTATTTCCCAGGCATGGTTAGATTTTAAACTACTATTTAATATCTCTGAAGGAACATTGGAATCGACAGAGGAGTGATAATGCCTGATCCCGTTGCATATTTAACAAAATGAAAGAAAAGTAAAAATGTATAAAAAACAATTTACATTACGTATTCATTCATTTATATCGGAAGGCAGTCCTAATTAAGGTCGATAGTCAGCATTCGGGGATTCTCCGAATGTTGTATAAAGATAAAGTTACGACCAATACAAATGAGTCGTCAGTGGCCTCACCGTAAGCATGTCCAGCCCCTGCCCGAGCCCGTCGGCGGCGGCGAGGCGGTTGTCCACGGCGCTGCGGGCGCCGCCGAGCAGCGCGGCCGCGGCGCCGGGCTCGCCCGACACGCGGAACTCCACCAGGCCGTTGGGCCGTAGCAGCGCACCTGACGTTATTGGCGTTACTGTTACCTGAGGGGAATCGAATCAATATTTTGAAATTATGTTTAATTTGTTCCCTCTGCTTACCCTGTTTTTATGCGGGATTTAGCGTGAAGATTAAATTAAATTATTTGTAGGTAGAATAAAACCAATGAGTAGTAAAAGCTTTAAATTTTACGATTTTTTTAATTTAGAAGTTACACCTAACTATCACGCAAACCAAAGGAAAGCGTTACAAATTACAACTGCGCTTTCATGGTGAACTCAAATTGTGTTTATTAAAGACATTGATTTCTTTTCTCAAATGTATGTAAAAAAATATAATATAGTTTATAGAAAACATCAGTTTTATTTTCATGTACTCACAATTCTGAAATTACAAAAATATAATTATCAAAACAATATCGTTTAAGTACCAATTAAGTCTTCAGAATAATTATCCGAAGCTTACGATTATACTTACTTAATTTCATAGATATATCTAATTATTATTAATAACTAATTAACCTTTAAAATAATAAAAAAAGACTTCTCACACTACGTGGAATAATCTGTGAAAAGCGGGACTACGACTATCCTAATCGGAATATTTAATTTTCGGGCCAAAAATCGGGGCGTCCCGTCAAAATCGTGACATCTGGCAATGCTGGCGACACATTAATCGTTCTAAACGACTGGTCTATATTTGATTTTTTTTTGTGTGTAGGTATATTTTAATGGGTTTTATGGTGGTTTGTACACATAACTAGAGCTGATAAGTGGCGCTGCATTTGGTGTTCATATTGTAATATATTATAAGAAATTAGGGAATAGCATAATAGTAAAAGTAATTGCACATGATAAGCATATTTTGATGACATACCTACAACATATAAAAATAGGAACAGGTAGGACAATGTCTACCGGGCCCAGTGGTTTACTATAAGTCAATCACTAGCTCTACCTTATGCTGCAGCATGTCGCGCTGCGGCGCGTGCAGCGCGGCGGCCACCACGGCGCCCGACACGCGCGGGTACCAGGCCAGCAGCGACGCGGCCGGCGCCATGCCCGCCGACACCGCCACCGTCACGTCCACGCTGCGCCGCGCCGGGCTCAACTAGAGTTACACGTGTTTATACAAACACAACTAACACTTATAACACTTTTTTTTATTAAATTTCATAATGTAGGTCCAGTAAGTACTTTATAGGTTTTTATTCCAAGGCGAATTTTATACAAAACGCAGCAAAAACAATGCACAAATGCTCGTCTTTTGAATTTTTGGATTATGTTAATTTAGAAGATTGATTTTTTGTCCTCCATGTGACCATAATTCTAAACATTTCATATTAATTAGAGATACATGGTCTCGGCAGACGGACAGACGGATACCAAAGCTTATTACGGTCCGTATTTTCCTTTTAAGGTACGGAACCCTAAAAATGGATATGACATGATTCTTTTTATTTTAATTGCTTTGCTTATTATGGGAAATACTAGAAAAATTTAATAACGTAGTCTTAGTCTTGCATAACAGTAAAATAAAAGCTGGTATGAAGGCACTCACTTCAAAAGTCTTTGCGACAAGTATGTCTCCACGTCCGATGACAACATAATGCACCAGGTCCATGGGCTCACTGGCATCGATCCTCGCTCTCATTTCCTCTCCCACAGACGTATTGCGCGTCAAGAGCTCGATGTTTAAAAACTGTCCACTATTTTCCAAACTTTTCTGAACGTTTACCACTCGCTCTGATACATCTTTGAATTTAACCTTAATGAAAAATGGTGGAATTAAGCTTAAAGGGTTATTATCTTTTAAATTTTAATATTATTTGTGTTTGCTAGCAGTTCGAATAGTAAATAAAAAGATAATCCAATATTTTGGGAAATGAAACAATTAACAAAAAGTAAGAAAGTAAAATATATTGTTTCGTTTATATATTTATTTCACATGATAGGTTGAAAGACCGCAAAGACATTGTACATTGCGTAGTAAGACCCGGAATTCGGAATGAGATCTTTTAAAATTATATTTGAGTATTATAAAATAGTATCTAAGAATACAATATCTAAAAATGTACAGAGATAACTAGATAGCTTTCATAATAGCAAATAGAAAATGTTAGTTTTAATTCATAAAGCAACCATATTTTTTTTAAATGCTTAAACTGTATTTTTATCATACGTAGGACGTCCAATCATGGTTGTTGTTTCGCCATTTGGTCAATTTCGTCAAATTTAAAAATGTCAAATTTAAATGCAGTTTTTATATACCTATCGATTGAATAAATATGATATTTTTTATTTATATAAATTTACAATAGATGTTAACAATTTTTTTAAATTAACCTTAGTATCGAATGAAGAAACTTTTCAAAAATAAACGTAATATGGTATAAAATACCATATTCGAAACACATCATATCATATCTAAACACAACACAATTTATAAAATTTACTTACCACTAGATTTAGAGTTGAGTTAGTGTGAGAGACGTCTGGTATAAACGTGTATTTGGCGAAGCCTTTGCTCAGTGGTACGGTAGTCTTGTTTAAAGGAGCTCCATCATCCCACAAACGTTCCACAGCTACATCACCAGCTATGTCCATGGTTCGTCCAAGCGAATCTACTAATTCTATCTGCAATAAAGTTTAACAATGTTTATGTTTTGTTTTCAAACTAAGCAAATTTATCAACTATAAAATTATTCATTTATAATTAGATTAATAATTAACACCGAAACAGTTGGTACAAAAAGAACATTTGTTGTAATTATGATCAGCATATATATTTATTTAAGCATTTCTCACCTGTACATTATATGGCAAATTGGGTTTGAAACGATCAGGAGCATTGACTTTGAGTCTATATGGAGTTCTCATAAGCAAGATACGCGTTGACACATTTTGACGAATTAAAGTGTCTTTCTCCTCCAACACAGCTTCCACTACCAGGGGCCTCGCTGCATCCTCCGCCAAGTCTAAGTCAGTCTTAAGGTCATATAAGACGGTCGCTTCTCCGGTAAAGTCAATAACCTTTCGATCGGGTGTTGAAAACACTGGTTGTAATACTCCGGAGAAGAACACTGCGTAGACGGATACCGTCAATTCTCCCTTAACTGGTAGACCGTTAAAGTGCCTGTGAACGAAAACTTTAGTTTAAATGTTATTAACAGATTTTTAAATGTTACACGAAAATTGTTAGTTTTAAGTCAGCGATTTGGAGAAATGTAAAAAAATTGTGTAACTAAAGGCCAAACTATTTTCTATATTTCTACTTACTTTCTAAAAAAACAGTAAAAAAATTGAGATAATATGATTTTTCCCATCTAAGTCTTTTGAAATAATCTCATTACAAAATACAACTAGGCTGTTTACAGTTGCTCTAAAGTAGAGCACGACTAATATATTTATAAGAAGCAAGAAAAGCAAGAAAAATCAAACAATGTACGTCATGCAACAGGTTATTTTCTCTTACACAATAGCAAGTAAAAAGTAGAAGGCAAAGAAATTTTATTATTGCTTGGTACACTTTGAAGTAGATCACTTCGTTTGACAGCTCTATTCGACTATTATTATGAGAAATTACAATAAATAATCACAACATAAAAGTAGCCAGCTTTCACTGAGAAAATTTCTTTGTTTCAAGATTGAATTAAGTTATAACTCCCATCCACAGTTATTTGAATATTTTCTTGGAAGATGATATTGCTGTAGAGAGCGAGTATTGTTATTGTGTAACTGTGAAATATACACTATATACAAATATATAACTTTTACTCATGTAAGTTAATCTGTTTATGTAAGTTAAGAACCTATATTTGCAGATACTGTTACAGATTTGCAACATAATTATGTTAGTCAATAAAGTATCCATTTAAACATTTTAATAATTTTCTTACTTAGCAGTAATGCTCATGTTAAAGCGTCCATCACTAAACAAGACCTCCTTTGGACTCTTTATTTCCATATGGAATTTCGGCAGGACGTAATCAGCTACCATAATCTGTCGAGAATATTTTTGTCCCCGCGCTTCAACCTTGATAAGGAAAAATATTATTAAATTTCACAAAACAATTTTAGGTTGTTGAGGCCAGTCTTAAGCACAACAGGTTGTGGGTTCGATTACCACTCGAGTAAATGATATTTTCATTTCTTCGCCTTAGTGTTGTGATAAAGATGAAGTCCGATAATTAACACGTTATGCCTCCAGAATTCGACGGAAAACGGGGAACGGAAATGTTTTAATGGAAATGGAGTGTTTTAACACTAGGTTCCCAGGTTCTCCCTTACTACGTTGCTATGTGTGAGAGACAGCATGAACCTAAAAAACCTTAGTTTATTAGTTAAATCGGTCTTTACTTTTTTAGGTATACTATCAGTTCTACTTAAAAATAAAACAAAGAAAATATGACAGCCTGTAGGTACCTACTTTAAAAATAAATACATATCTCGTGACCAATTTTTTGTAATATCATCTTTAGATAACAATAGAAACATTAATTTGTTTAAATGTACTTATTTCTATATACAATAGTCCTTCAATACGCAGAAGGTGTTGTGTAAACCAAAATCCATACATAATATAATATATGATTACCATTTCATTAAAGCCTAAAGGTCATCGGATATGTACTTTCCTTATATAGGAGGTTGGTAACATCGATCCGGTTTAAAATAAAAATACCTTTTACGTTTCTTATAAATTTGACATAATAATTTAACCAAATAGAACCACTTAAAACAAATTTATATGTAAACCTATATACATAACATGTTTAAACTGCGAATTACAGGAAATATACCACAGTTAGATACGTAGATTACTATCTTCACATCTCTCTACCTAGTGACTAAATTAAAGATATAAATTAAATTAAGATATTAATAAAATTTTAAAAAGGTTAAATTTAAAATTTTATGTTGCTGTAATGAGACGGATTCTTTTTTAGAGGCAATTAAAACCTTCCTTAGAATTCAAGACATTGTGTCGAGTGGTGGAGTTTAACGCCGCACTGTGTCTTACCAGGGCGGGACATTAAAATATTGAGATTATTACGTAAGCTATTAAGGAAAAATTAACTTACTTGTATAGTCCATTGTCCTAATGCCGGTTCGTCAGCTAGAAGCAATTCATCTGAAAATATTCCTTTGTCCAGAGGAACGGCCCCCCATTGCCGCACTGGCGCACCACCAGAGTCAAGGACACTTATGTCTACAGTGCCAGATAAAGGTAGAAGATATCTGTCGACAATTATTTCGACAATCATAATTAATATATTTAATAATTATATTTTCCATTTTTTTCCAGCAGGGTAGGCAGGGGAACCTAGGAATCTAGGGTTACTCATTCAGAGCCAGAGCGAGGAAATCAAAATATTAAATATTTCATCCCCCCGAATGGGCATCGAACCCACAATCGTCTCGTCTATAGTCGGACGCTTAACACTGCGCCACGACGGCCTTAATTTCCATAACTAGGAATAATACATTTAACGTTATGTAACTCTTAGATTCACAGCTAATTGTGATGCACTATAAATTTTAAATACATCGCAGTAAGAAGGAAAAAAGTGCGCGACGATCACAATTCAAGATATACAAGTATAATTAAATGATATAATTTTTTATTACAATTAAAAATAATAAGTAAAAAAGAAATCAAATTAGCTTCACAGATAGTAGACAGAGGGAACCTAGTGTTAAGACACGTTCGTTCCCCCACTTTCCGCTAAATTCCGAAGGCATTACGTGTTGAGTGGCGGAACTTGACGCTGCGCTTTGCCTTGACACCAGAGTGAAGAAATGAAAATATAAATTTAAATAAATATTTAATTTCCTCGAATGAGGATTGAACCCACAACCAATTGCAATACCGCAATTTAATAATAAATGGATCGATAATCTAAAATTAATTAAAACGTCATAATAAACCGATTGGTGACTCAGTCATCTATTGGGTTGAATTATATGAATCTTCAGCGATATCTATGGCGGCGCCAAAACCAACTATATTATTTTATATGCACAATAACTTTTCCAGGTATACTAGAATTTCGGCTACCCGTGACCAACACTCTCACGTCCATAGTGGCCCCAATAGTACTAGAAAGGGTTATTGACCGCGGGGTAATCATACGTAATCTCGACGTGCGAACACTTGTACAGCGCAGCGCATTGTTGCAATCGAAAGTATTTTATTTGAGTGTCAATGGTAACACCATTTTGACTATTTATTTTATTTTCAATTTTTTATGGATGTTAACTTAATATGCGTTTTGTAGTTATATACGATAGCTTGCAACATCAGAGTCTATGATTGTAGAATAAATAAAAAAACGAATCAAAGAAAAAAGGATATATAGATATAAAGCTGACGCAGTTTGCCAGTTCGTTTACTGGTTAAAGCTAAAAGTTTTAAATTGTTAAATATAGATATTTCAATGATCATACTTGTCTAATGCGATGATTCTAAAGTTGATAGTATCCCCAGGTTCGTACACTCCTTTATCAGATTGTACAAAGATGCAGAAACTTCTTGGTTGATACACTAAAGAAGCGGATGATGCAAAAAGTGGACCGGACGTAGACCTAGCTACTAATTTGTACTGGCCAGGCCCTGGATCTCCGATCTGTAAAGATAAAAAATTCAAAAGAAATATTTTGATATATATATATAAGTTGAGGAAAAGTAGGAGAAAAAAAAAATACTTATATAGAAATGAAATTATAATAGTTAAATGTCTTAAATACAATTTCCTTTTTATTTTTTTATTCTGAGAGTATGTACTTACTTCTAAGTCTACTAATCTGGAAGTAGCGGCTTGCACCTGTACGACTCTACCCTGTGAGAACTGTTCTCCTGTTGCTCGTTTTCCTTCAATGGCCACATAGAGATTATGTGCTCTAGACCCTCCTGCTATTGATACTTTGTAATTTACGAAAGGTCTTAACGCTTTCGGTCCTAATATTGACACACTAAAAATAAAAATATTTTGATAAATTCTTAAAAACAGTAGTGACTTTAGATTGTAATTATTTTGGTGAAATTATAATAATATTTTTTATAATTTTTATATGTATATGATTAGATAGTCTTTTTATTTGTATTATTTGTCTTTAGATTCCCACATTTTTGGAAGCTATAAGAGCCTATAGCTGCGATTACGTTGACACCATAGCGTCAATAAGTATTTTTCATGATGTGATGATTCATAAGTACTAAGTACTTTATTATGATCGTTAAATTGTATTCAAACATTAAAATACAATAAAAAATGTTAGTTAATCTTGTATCTAATAACTGAATGTTATGTTTTAATTGGCCCCAGTTATATAACATCACTAGTTAATAATTGTCTTTATTGATCGTGGCAAAAAAATCTTCTAGAAATAATGTAGGTGATGACAAATACCTAATAAGGTGTGCACCAGCATTCTATTGCATAGGAATGTTGTTTTACACTGAGATGAAGTGATAAATATCTCAAAATAATGATATAAAGACGTAGTTAACTGTACAAGGTGTATACAAGCAAATGTTGTGTGAATTTTATATGGACTAACTAGAACAGTTATTATGTATGGTGGTGATGTACTTCAAAATCATATTTTCCTGTAGCATACATATTTTTTGGTGCTCTTACCATTGTACTGTTGTAGCTGAAACTAAGGCCGCTAGGAAGCCAAAAACTGCCAAATTGTTCATAGTTTACTGAAACAAAATATTTCTTTATTATGATTCATTCATTAACTTAGATATGATTGTGTAACTTCCTCTTGCTCAAATCAGATATACAAATCTACAAAAGGAAACTCTCGGTCACGGCTATAAATATGAAATACGCGTGTATGTAGGTAGATGCTAAGTATCGTAATATAAAACGATAAATGTTATTATTGTAACTAAGCAAAATAGCACTTCTATTTATTTTAATAATCTTCTATTATTTATAACATATATGTATATACGTACAAAATAATTGACTGGCATATATTCTATAGAGATGAGAAAGAGAAACAATACACGTCGTGAAGATGCATTTCGAACGTGAAGATGACAGATGTCGTGGGTGAATTATTGTAATGTGCCATTGAATTCACATGCTAACTGTTTCCACATATTGAGCTCGCCGTCCTTGCGTCCCCAGTCTTTACTGACTCACTGGACAAACATTGTTACCTATTTGCGTTGGCGGTAACCTTTTGTACTTATATGGTATAAGCGAAGTTTGTCATATTATGTTAAATACAGTTTATATTATTATATAAATAGTTTAAAAATATTAGGTATTGGTACGAGTGTGATTTAGATTTTTTAAAAACATTTAATTGAATGATATAATATTATTAAAAAAAATCTAGATATATGCGGTAACGAAAGTCACTTTCTCTACAATTACAATAGAGTGGGATATTTTCCTCTTAACGGTAATTGCTTAGTGCCTTATTATCGTGAATATATACCTATATAAAAAATATATTGTCCTGTCCACATATATTACAGCTGAATCTGTTGTGTTTATTATTTAATTTATGTACGTGCTCGTATACAATTGAAATATGCAAAAAGCCTTACTAAGCACGATATTTTTACCTTTTAAATTAATTTCACTTCCAAATTCCGAAACACTTTCTTTTATTGCATGTAACTTAACACTATATCACAGATCGTTTTATTAGATGCACATATTTTCGTGCTTTGGTTTGTCCGTCACGCGAGGTGGGCGCGAGTGGCGATGTCGCAGTACGACTGAGTGCGCAGGCGCAGCTCGCGGAGGCTCCGCAGCGGTGGGGCGCCTCCGAAGCCTTGCGAAAACTAGCGTCGATGACGCTGCGTGCTTATTGCACCCACTCTACGTTCATTAAGTGAGGAAATACTGTCCACATAACATTGGACGATGTTTCCTGTGTGCATATGGCTTCTTTACAATTGTTGATTTGCTGTTTTTATTTACTTTTAAATTTACTTAATTTTTTATTTTCATAAATCTAGAATAAAATAGAACGTCTTCAAATAATTATTAACAGTACTTGTTAAATATATAAATTAAATATTTATTTGTTTTACATCTAATTATATCAAAAATTAAGTAATAATTGACTAAAAGAGCAAAAGGCTATCGATAGCAATCGCAAATACTGATACGTAAAGTAATACTTATTCAGTACAGTCATAGTGCAATGTTACAAACAGGTTTAGCACGATGCAGTACAAAAGGCCGACCACCGGTTCCTATTATTCAACGGTACTCGTGTACTAAATGATTTCTTTGATCTAGATGTATTCTAGTATAAACGAAGGATTATAAATAAATTGATTTTATAAATATAAACTTCTATATGTAAAGCTTTACATAACACTTTCTTGACCTTTAAATAAATAACTTATAAGTAGGTACATCATACGTGTATCAAGCGTGTCGCAAATTAGAAACCTGTTTGATTGTAAAAAAGCAAAACAGCGCCAACAAGTTCTCCCACATTGTTTTGAATTGCAAATGGCTTTCGGGAAAGATGTTTCAAATTATGATTGCCAAATTGATAAAGTAAAAAACGATATAAACAATATAATAATATATTTTTTTATTCCGCTAGAAAGGAGTCTATGGGACAAACATTTTGTGTAGAATGATTTTTAGTTTCTTCAACGGATTGTACTTCGCTATTTTCCTCATTTATGTTATCATTTATATGTAGCTGTGTCGCTAAGTTCGTGTTGTCTGCTAAAGCTGCTGCTAAAGCGCGTTCGAGTCTTACAGCACCAGCCCTCTCTGCTTCTAGTACAGCTTTCAATTCTAATATCGTTTCCGATTCCGTATTGTTTATTTCAGTACGTGGTTGTACAGACTGTCCAGATGAGCGACATTGTAGTTCTGTTATTTTAATACCCATACGAGCAATTTCAGCTGAAATAGAATGAAAACAAAGACTGGAATTTTAACACCTAGTGCAAAAAATGATACCTACCTCATATGAAACAAACAACAATACATAATTATGTTGTAACATTAACTTATAAGTATATATTTTTTGAGGCCAGTCGTGGCGCAGGGGCACAAAGTGTGACTGTAAAACCGACTGGTTGTGGGTTCGTTCCCCACTCGAGGAGATGAAATGTACTTAAATTTATATTTTCCATTTCATCGCTCTGGTGTCGAGGCAAAGGAGTTGAGTTCTGCCACTCAACACGCAATGTCTCCAGAATTCGGCAGAAAGTGGGAAACGGAGTGTGTAAACACTAGGTTCCCGCTGCCTACCCTGCAGTATGCGGGATATAGCGTAAAGCTGATAATATATTTTTTATACTTTGACCTTTTAAAGTTAAATTTTTGTTCTAAGTAACTGTGAAAGAGTTAAATTTATATTTAAAACCGTAAGAAAAATTTCAAAATAAATAGTATAAAATTGATGATTGAAATAGTTTGATATATAATTTTAAATGATATGTAAGTATCAATAGTACCATTAGCAATACGTAGCTCGTGCACGGTGTTCCGCAGCTCGGCGGCTTGGAGGCGCCGCTCGCGCGCGTGCGCCGCCGCCGCCAGCCGCGCGCGTTCCCGCAGCTCCGAGCCCGCGCCCGCGCATCGCTCTACGCGTCGGAGCTCTGACGAGAGATGACTTGCTTCACTATATAATACATTAATTATTTGTTTTTTGTGTATCTTCTCTAAGTGTTATAAATAAATAAATAAAGACATTTTCCCCTGTGGCTAGAAGGAAAAAGTAAAGATATTTACAATTTTGTGTTTTAAAATATGATTAAGATATGAAGTTTAGCTACACTTCTTTCTATTTGAAATTAAAAGAAGCTAGTAATTATGTGCTTAGCATCTCAGCTCATATGATTATACAGCATGAAAACTCATATAAGTATAATAGAGTAAACACGTGTGATAACTACTGACAGTGATTGCCCAATTTAAGAAAAAATATCATTTTTAAGATTAATTATAATCCTCTGGATGATTCCCTGAATATTGACAGATTGGCAATATTTATTAAAGAAGCTGTAATTAATTGCATTGTTTGTGGTATTAAAAGTTATTTTTTTGGGATTTTTACAACGATCCACTCTCGGCTTCGCTCGCTAAAACTTTACAATTACATATTTACTAATCTAAATAATTATGTGTTCTAATAATATTATAATTTTAAGACAATATCTATACATTAGAAACTAAAGTGTCAGCCAATTAAAAAAAAACAATTATTTTGAAGTAATTTTGTCGAACTATGTACTTTACGTTGAAATTCAAAAGTTAGCAATCGCTATATGGTTTACACTTTGATTGTATGACGATACGCAATCGACTTTAAAGTACCTCAGGTCGCAATAAAAATATTTATTAAGAAATTGTAATATAAACACAAAATGCAATTTTGAGCTTCCTTTGACCTATACTTTATAGTAGTAAATTTAGCGGATATTATAATATTTTTGTACTACTTTTATGAATATACAACTTCTCTACCTAAGTATATTTCAAAGAGAGACAGAATATGTCACATAAAATTTAATTTAAGCATGTTAACAATTACATAAATCAGTTCTGCTAAAAACACCATTCAGCATTTAACTGACATTAAATCACAGCAAATGCGTGCGTGGGTTTTTATTTAGAATTTTGTAATACATTTGCTCTGTTTTATGTGGGTTACATTTAGTGAAAAAAAAAATATTTGCATATTACACACACAAACACAAAAGGGGTATTATAGTTATACATTATAACATATTATGGTGTGTCACTTTCACATAGAGATATATAATATTTAATGAGTAATACCTTCGTGCTTCCTTTGTTGCTTTTTGTATACACTCTTGCAGCTCTACATATTGACGCTGCAAGTTTGCATGTGTAGACTGAAGAGGGCGTAATTGTTGAAGTTCTTGCTCAAGTGAATTTAACTTATTTAGTAATTCTGTACATTTTTCTTCAAGTTGAACTCTTTGGCGTTCCTGATCACAATGATAAATTGTGGATATCATATATTACTATTAGTACATGTCATTTACATTCAATTCAGAGATCCAATCTAATAAAAGCAAAGTATATGCAAATATAGTAATACTAAAGTATCTTTTAAATTAGGTCTCCCTACACTAAACTAAAAAAAAGAAAGTATGAAAAACTAGTACTACTGTATATTTTATATCGTTCTTTAATGTAATAGTAAAATTATTACCTGATACCAAAGCAGTACCGTAAAACAACAAATAAATATTTAATGTGAAAAATTAAAAGATATTGCGTACAGAAAATTCAAATTGCATTTTAACAGCGATCAAATCGTCTTGAGCAGTGGCCAGGGCTTTGGTAGCTTGAGTAGCGCCGGCGGTGGCGGCCGCTGCGTTGGCACAAGCCTCAGCTGCCGCGCGCTCGGCGGCGTCCCGCGCTGCTTCAGCCGCTTCAGCTCGCGTGGCTTCACTACGTATTGCTTCTCGAAGTTGTTTTTCGGATGACTTTATTATATTAATTTATTATTTAATACATATCAATTAATATTTGGAGGCCAATCGTGGCGTAGGGGCACAAAGTGTGACAGTAAAACCTACTGGTTGTGGGTGAAATATTTACTTAAATTTATATTTCCATTTCTTCGTTCTAGTGTCGAGGCAAAGCGCGGCGTTGAGTACTGCCATTCAACAAGCAATGCCTCTAGAATTCGTTCCCCATTATATTTTTATAAGGAATAAAATACACAGGTACCAAGTAAGTGCTTAAAATTATTTAGTTTATTTATATATTTTTATTAGTATCATAATTTTAGTAACCTATATAGGTACCAGCTTGCCAGATTTTCCATCGGTGAAAAGTAGGATTTTTGAACATTTTAAGCAAAAAGCGGGATTTCTTTACCAAAAGCGAAACAAGGAAATTTAAATAATGAAGAATTAATATATTATTTATTCATTTATCTGAATTTAAATAAAGCTTTCAATGGTGATAAACAGCTATATACGGATCGAAACGGAAAAACATCTCTATATTTACAATATTGTTTTGGTTTACTATGTGTAAGACAGTTAAGTCTTCAGATTATTCGGAAGACTTAACGTTACTTACGAATATACTTATTTGTATTTCTATAAAATTATTATTAACTAATTAAAATCTTTAAGTAATAAAAAAAGATTTCTCACAGTACGTGGACTAATCCGTGAAAAGCGGGACTATAACTGTCCCGATCGGGACATTTAATTTTTGGACTGAAAATCGGGACGTCCCGCCAAAATCGAAACGTCTGGCAACGCTGGTAGGTAGCTATAATATATGTTAAAAGTAACATTTTACCGAAAGAGATTGAAATTCACATATCAATTCAACAAATTGCTGTTCAAAATTTTCAAATTCTTTTTCCACGGCACCCATCCTTAAATTATTATTACTTTAAAACACATGAAATGACATCTCTCTATTTCTTAAAATGGCGGGAAAGGTAGACTTTTAATATTAAAATAAATATATCAAAAACTATTCAGCCTTAAAAATATTACACATTTTACTTAAATATATATTGACTGATATATAAAGACAGTATTGAAGATTTTTTTATTATTTTACATTTATAGTTTAATAATAACACGACACCACAAGAAACGTAACGTAACTTTAGGTTGAGTGCCGTATTCGTCTTATTTAATATTGTGCGTTTATATAATTTTTTTTTAATAATTACTATAATTTTTGGTGGTAATTTTTATTCTTAAATTATAATCTAAGCTATTTATTAAATTAGGAATCATGTACCGAATCATATGCTGGAGGTTTAAATTATTAATTAATTTCAAAACCTTTAAATTGTTAATAAGTTTGGTATATGTTTTTTTACTGATCCGAAAACTCTACTGCAAACATTTCTGCAATTTTTTTCGGTGATAAATTATAAGGAATGAAAGCTAACAGTACAACATCGTCATGTGACTTACATATTCTACCAGCAATTTTATTTAAGATGGTCAAAAGTTTTGTAGTATTATTATAATTAAAGGTTATTTTATTTATATAATATATTTTTTTATAATATTCAAGTACTTAGCAGCAAGCAGTTATAGACAAATAAAATTGTTTTTACGACGACAATAGAACTGTCTTAGCTAGGAACCAATCTTATCTATCACATTTGATTGCTTTATAATAAGGTTTACCACGTTAACATCAAAGATGCTTTGCTCCAAGTAAACATAATTTTCACCAATAATAAAATAAATTCAGTGGAAGATAATAATTGAAATGTGTCAATTACTGCAAGGCAAGAAAATGTGCGAGGGGAATATTAAAAAGGGGAATGTTATTTTTCATGGTGAAAATTTTACTATAAAAAGCCAGTACATAATCGTCTCTAGTATTCAGTTCCGATTTGGCTGTTTAGCTACTTGGTAAGTGTAAGATTGAGATTACTTTTTTTTTAATATTGACCAATCATTTCTATTTTATTATTTTTAATTTATGATTTAATATAGGTTTTTTTAAAACTAAGTTATTTACCGAAGTTAAATATAGTGCAACCTCGATTTAACGATACTGAAGAAAATCAGAAAATATTCGTTATACTAACTTATGTGTTACTATGAGTTTCGTTATACATATGTACGTTAGGATGGTCTATTGTTCGTTTTAACAAGGTTAAAAAATATATTAATCTCAGATTTTGTGTTTATCAGCCATTGCAATGGCTTTAAAACAACAGTGTCAATGTATTAAATCTAACAGAAAGTTTTAGGGGTTTTCGAAAAATTCGTTAAATCGAGGAAATCGTTATATTAAGGGTCGTTACATTAAGGTTATACTGTATATATAGTTTAATTTCATAATTACTACTCGTCGCTACAAATTAGGTTATACTATTTAATATACGGTACCTATACGTGCTTATCTTATTTTTTAAACATAGTTTTAATATTGTTTAATTATACTGTCCCAATATGTCTATTTTATATTAATACACGAAATAATTAACAAAATTATAATTTCATTCATCTACAGATTTGAATCCATTCATTATGCGGCTCACCACAATACTATTTATGACACTGACGGTAATGCTAGTTATATCATTGCGAAGCTGCAACGGGGCGCGCGTGCGTGGCTTGTCCTTAACTGAGGAAGACGACGATTTCAATTCACCACGACTTTACAGAGACTACATGCTGCGTAAGCGTCCAGTGAGAGCAGAAGAGAACGACCAAGACGATGACTATGGGCATTTCAGATTCGGACGTTCTTTTGAATGACTAACATATACTAACAAAAACGATCTTCGAAAACGATCGACGAATGATTAAAATAAATGACAAAAATATGGTATTTGACATAATTGATTATAAAAGTTTTATTGAACATATCATTTTTCAAATGAATGTACCGTATTGTATAGTGAGTAGTATTTTTAATCTGTCGTCAGCCGTTGTTACTATCACAAACATTGTTTTGTTCATTAATATTTTTTTAATATTAATTGTGTTTTTGAATTAAAATGAAATATAAATGATGTTATAGTTTACTTCTGACGTTAATATATATTGTAATATGATATATATATTAATATGAACGTTATAATCATAATTTCCTACATAAGGAACTTTATTAGATAAATAAAAAAAAACAAATATTTAAAACTATATTTTATGGATTTACATGCTCCAAAACTAATTTGTAAGAAATATAGGAAAGAAAAAGACTAAATGTCCTTGCAGTATTCATACTCATTCACTTATATAAGTTTTTAATATTTACTTAGTCATCATATTATAAAGAGAAAATGATTTCACTTTTCAAAATATAAAAAAATAATTCTTTGTGGTTAAATTCACAATTAAAATAGTTAAACATTAAATCAAAGGAAAGTGTGAAAATATAACAAAAAAAGTAATGAACTATAATTTGTCATATTTTCTAAAATAATTAAAAAAAAATGTGCTATATTTCTAGTTTAGTTTTTATAAAATGAATGATAATATAAAAACGACTAAAAATAATGATCTTATACTACTTATTTTCTTTTAAATGGTCGAGGGTAAAATGTTAAGTAAAAAACAAAAATTATAATTTAAAATGATTTATTATAACCAATAAATACATTTGACAACAGTTATTTTATACTCTACAAGTATACATTTAATTTACTGGGTATAGATTAATTGTTAAAATAAAATATATTAGATCAGTGTTTAGTGTGTTTATTTTAAATTATGATAATTTAATGATGAACCACAGTTATAATTTATCAATCATTAATGAAAATAAAATATAATACGCTACTTGTGGTATTTTTTTTTTCATCTTAAAATTAATTCATTGAAATTATTTGGGATCATGCGAAGGCTTTTTAAAAGCCAACTTGTGTACTTAAATTAAGTTTTTTTTTAAAGTGGATGAATAAAAATTAACATACAATTATAATTATTGTACTTAATATTCGTTGTACTGGATGGCAAGTTGCCTGTTTTATAAATTTCATTTTATTTATCATCTAATATATTTTGTATATGAAATAAGATGAATTTACATTCAATATATCTTTAGAGTTTTAACTATCGCACGTAGATCACTACAATAGTATTGTAATATTAGGCACGCATGACTCTAATCTATATTAAATAATAATGAGACTAGTTAGTTCCTTTTATGTACTAAATTAATAATATAATATATATTTGTTGTTGTTATATTAATATGTACTTGGTGATTGTGAAGCGTACTAGATTATTATTGAAAACAAGTTTATCCTGTTTCGTCACCAACTTACATGTCTTTATTTTTCATATGTATAATAATATTTTTATATGTATAATAGTTATACCTATAATGGAATATCATAGATAATAAAAATTGCTTTAAATAGCAAATCTTTTAATTCTGAACGGATAACTCGTGTTTCACACTTCAAAGTGAGTATTGTTAGTTCGTTCTAAGCAGAGTTCATGAAGTTATATAATATCCCTCTTCTGAGAGCTGCCGAGAAGTGCCTGCAACAATAAAAATTAACATATTTTTTTATGTTTGTTTTGTAATGATTTATAATCTCAATGTACCTAAAAAAATAATAATCTTTCATGTTTGCTGACCTTGTTTACAAAGTTGACAATAGCCGTGGCGGGTTGTTCAGGTTCCAGTTCCGCAAACACATGACACTCGTTGTCAGCGCCGGATGAAGAACGCGCCACGAACGCGAAAATTCGTCTGTAAAAAAATACATAATTACAGTTAGGGTTTTTTTGCCTCACGCTGTATCCCGCAAATAGCAGGGTAGGCACTGGGAACCTAGTGTTAAGACACTCCGTTCCCTGAATTCTAGAAGCATGGCGTATTGAGTGACGGAATTTAACGCCGCGCTTTGCCTCGATACCAGAGCGAAAAAATGAAAATATTCAATATTTTATTTCTTCGAGTGGAAATCGAACACATAGCCCGTCGCGTGTACAATCACACTTTGTGCCCTTGCGTCATGACTGGCCTCAACGTTAAGATTTATTCATTACTCATACAATGTCAAGAACAAAAATATTTTCTTAAATATAAAGGGAATACCTTTGTATTAAATAAATGATAACGTCCATAGCTTTAATTTTTGCTTATTGGGTGGCAAATTTTACAACACTACATTTTGATTGAATTGCACGTGAAACTGATATATAAAGATAATGTTCGCAATACGTATGAATTATAACACTATAGAAATAGTTACTTTTCAAGGTTCTTGTTGTTTTCCATATAAGTGAACCGCCGTTCAGCTGGGTCGAGGCCGGCGTGGGAGACGCCGCTGGCGGGGTAGTGTCGCCGGAAGAACAGTTTACGCGCCGCGTCCGTCAGCGTGATCCCTCCTCCGAACACCTTGAAGTGCACTACGTGACCTGCCGGCTGCAACAACATTTATTTTGAAGTTTATTTATGCATTTTATAATTATTTAATGAAAAATGAGGCCTATTTTAACATTTCTATTATTATTCGTTCAATCATTTATTTTTTACCTTTTTCTGCAGAATGTTTTGTACAGCCCTTTTTACAGCAGCAGGGCCAGTAAGGGCTTCGGTGTTCTCTGATCCTAACAACAATACGTTACACGCTGCCCCGGATGATAACAGTGCGCGGGCTGCAGCACTAGCATTCCCACCTGACCATGGATCCCTGAATAAATAATATGTTAAATTTACGAAATTTTAATATTATATATATTTATAGTAAAATCATAATGGATCGGAGTCTGTACATGGAAGATGTATTAGAAAAAATGTTATTGGGGCGGTTAAAAACGTAATAGAACCGAAAACAGTGGTTTTTAAGTTTTTTATCTGTTTGTCTGTGCGTTTGATCACGCTAATCTAAGATATGGCTTAACTGATTTAATTGCGGTTTCACTATTGTTTTTGGCAAGTTATTTTATTTAATCGGTTATAAGTAAAAAAATATGCCATTTTAAAGCATGTTGTCAGATAAAATTGCTATAAATAACTGTTTTATTGAATTTGCGGAAATTTTATTTTTCAATAAAAATATAACTATTGTTTTAAAATGATATTATTACTAAAAAGAGGAAATAAATATAGAATATTAGTAGGGTCGCTAGTAAATAATAAAAATATAAAGTAGTACCTTTCGGGCAACTTGAGAGGCACGGGTAAGGCGAGCGGCGTGACGGTGTGCTGGTACACGAGCGCCGACAGCGAGCTGAAGACGGGCTCGTCGGGGCAGCCGCGCAGGCGCACGCCGCGCGCCGTGGGCTCCACCAGGAAGTGGCGCACGCCCGCGCCCGCACGCACCGCCAGCCCGAACGCGCCGGGGAACGAGTTCGAGTCGCGCACTATGAACGAGCCCTCTTCTAATTGTGCGAGGGCCGATATCGCTGCAATAAATTTATACAATATTCATTCATTTCATCTATTGACTCTCTTTTATGCAGTGTACAAATAGAATAGGCAGAGGGAACCTAGTGTTACGACACTCCATTCCCCGCTGTCTGCTAAATTTTCGAGGTATTGCATGCCGAGTGGTGGAAATTGTCGGCGCGTTTTTATCTCGTTACTAGAACGAGGAAAAAGAATTCCCCCGAGTGAGATCCGAACCCACAAGTTCGCATCTCACTCGGGGGAATGTCACAACCGTCACGTTTATTTGCTGTTTATGCCCCAGTGTCACGCCGATCTCATGTAATAAAAGTACTGGGTATCTGTAAAGTCGCTTTACGAACAATTTTACTAAAAACTGCATGTTTTTATTAATTCAATTATTGAATTGAATTATTATGATAGAATTATCATTATTTTGTTTTGCTAATTGATATTTTTTATTCATTTTGTTGCTCTTTCATTATATGTAATAATGAATGGATAGATGCTTCACAAGCTAAACGCTTAGGCCGATCGTGCCTCTCTATCGTTTGCTTCGCGCTCTCGCTTGCACGCCCGGCTCGGGCATAACGTGACAATACATCATATTTTTTGTGCGTGCAGCAGGCTTTCATCGATTTGTAAAGACGTCATCACGTCAATAATGTAAAGATGTATTTTTATTCTACTCACCATCGTCTCGCGATATATTTGGCTTGTACCAATAGTGGCTGGTGTCCTTCGCAAAGCGCACGCGGTCAGGCGCGACGTGCTGCGGCTCGGTCGTGCTCACACTGGACCGCCTCGAGCCGCTGCTGCCGGTGCCCGTGCCAGTGCCCGCGCCCACGCCGTTGTATATGCGGTACTCTGATTCAGGACTGCCTTCACGTTCTTTTCTGAAGTTGGGAAATAATATCTTACATTGTGAAATTCGATGACAAAACGCCGGGACTTCAATGGGATTTTCTCATTTATCTAAGTTCCAATTAATCAGGTTTCATTGTACTTTTAATAAGATAAATAATAACAAATAAAGGATCGAGAAGTTATTCGCGTGTACGTACCTAGAGACGGTTGGTGAGCGTGGTGGGCGGGCGCTGAGGGAAGGCGTCGGTGTTGGCGGGTAGGGGGTGCGCGGATGAGTAGGGAAGGCTGGAGTGCCCGCGCGAGAGTCAGATCGTGACCAACTTTCTGATCGCTCCCGAATCTATATCGCATAGAACATAAATGTAATATAATATCTTATTGCGATTATTTTAATTTGGCATATTATTAATGTGGTAATAATGATTTCTTACATTAGTTTCATTGTTATTAGGCTCCGCCAGAGACAGTAAACCAGGCGCTTGGGTACTTGTAGGTGTGCTGCTTGTACTCCACTCACGCATCGTCATCTTTTCATACATGAATTTTCTAGATGAGGTCCTATGACAAAATATGTTATATACGTTGCTGGTTTATTTAAAGAATGTCTAATTAATAAACTATTGTTTACATTATTTATTATGTTTATATACCTGTCTGGAGCCTGAGGACTAATACTGTCAGTCCTGAGAGGAGTGCGCGTATTCACATGGAGGGGTACACTAAAGTCATCGTCGTCATCTGCAAACGCTGTTGTGTCACTAGTGTATCCATCCACCCTAAAATCATAAGTTTTTAAAGTATTATAATACATATTTTAAAATTTATTACAGTTAATTTTTATTTAGTTGCCATTTATTAAAATATAATTACCGATGGCTAGCTGATCGGCGCACGTGGCGGGAAGGCGCGTCCCACTCGAGCGGTAGTCGAGCGACTCTTTCCCTTGCTTCTTTCCTCTCTCTTAATTTTTGTTGTTGTCTTTGTAACCAAGTTAATCCCAAATTGTCTCCGTTACTTCCTTCAGATCTTCTTGACTCCCTGCGTATGGTATTACTATCTTGCCATTCTATTGTACTTGTTGAACGCCATGTGCCATTTTCGGGTGCAGTTTTTCTTGCACTGCTTGGCGGACGTTCTATCCATTCTGCGTCGCCGTTTGTCCATCTGGTGAGAATATTATAACATTTAAACATATTACAACTTTTCATATATTGGAATAACTATAAGAATACCAACTTTAACAATTTAGCCCTTTATAAATGTACTTTAGTAGTGTTTAAATTATTTAAATGAGAAAGACGAAATACAATGTTAGTTGCAAATACGAAGAAACGAACACGCCTTGACAAGTGGCCTTAAATTTGATAATGCGACTTCACTAATACTTTTAAATAAAAATAAAAACTTTAAGCTGTATCCCGCACACAGCAGGGTAGGCAGAGGAAACATAGTGTTAAGACAGTCCGTTCCCCACTTTCTGCCGAATTCTGGAGGCATTGCGTGTTGAGTGGCAGAACTCAAAGCCGCGCTTAGCCTCGACACCAGAGCGAAGAAATGGAAATATAAATTTAAGTAAATATTTCATGTCCTCGAGTAGGGATCGAACCCACAACCAGTCAGTTTTACAGTCACACTTCGTGCCGCTGCGCCACGCCTGACCAATACTTGTTATTCAAAAAATAAATAAAATATATTAAAAAATCAACAATATTTCAGATAAACTCAAAAGACTGCAATGTATACATCTGCGTACAGGGTCCAACAAAGCGGCGTTCATTAGAAAGTAGATGGCGGTTTACGAGGCTTGTGTCATAGGCAGTACCAACGGACAAGCCGTTTATGGCGACGTTTATCTCTAAATAGCAACTTGTTTAGGTCACGACGGCGACGCAATCATACGCCATCACTATACCAATTCCTAATTACGTTTTTATTAGTTTAGTCTTCGTGACCTATTAGCCTTAAATATATTTTATTTATTATATATTAAAGCCAAATTATACAAAATCTTTACATAAATTTGAATTTCATCTAAATCCATTTATGCGTGAAAGTGGAACATCCACCATCCTCAAAAACT
>JAATLQ010027392.1:161240-209567 GCA_013421005.1 Heliconius erato x Heliconius himera
ATATATATATATATATATATATATATATATATATATATATATATATATATATATATATATATATATATATATATATATATATATATATATATATATATATATATATATATATATATATATATATATATATATATATATATATATATATATATATATATATATATATATATAGGAGGTATATTATATATCCATAATATTAGAAAGTTTACTAATAAACTAGTCTCCAATTAAACATAACGGACTCGCAACCGGATCTCATTTTAGACTATAAACACTATTAGTTCTCTAATTATCAGTTATTATTCAGAACGGACTTGCCGAGTTAGTATTTTTGATCAACTGTCAAACTAGCACTTAAAACATGGCGCCATGTTGCCGTATAAATAATTCACAAGCTGAACGCTATAACGTTTTTGCACCGTACATTACAAAATAAAGTTGTGTTTAATACATAATGTAGTACTTAAATATTAAATAAACTACATTTCTGGTAAAATCGTTTTGAAGTATTTTTTCATAATAGTAAATTATATTATAAAAAAGCCAAATGCATTATTTTTAGTTCGCTTCTATATAGAAGCACAAAAAGATTACAGAAAACCTTTTATAGCTATTTAATAAGAATAAAAGTATCGCAGGTAATACGGCTCGAGCGTGGGTTCGTGGCATAAATCTCGTGGGCGTTAATTGAATAACAACCGATGATAACAATAAAACTGTACATTCTTTAAACGGAATTGGCGTCGTCTCTAAAATAGAACAATTGCTGAGGTGCGGATTGTGTTTCAAGTGTTTCATTGTTCATAGAAGAGGATCATATTTGCCAAAATGAGGCATTTACTTTTTTTTTCAGCTTTAACACACTGTTTCTGCCGAATTTTAGAGACCTTGCCTGGCCTCGCCTTGCTACCAGAGCCAAGAAATAAATGTATTAATAATATTAATTCATTTCCCCGAGTGGGAATCCAACAAACAACGGTCGCGTTTAGAGTCCCACGCTTGTGCCACTGCACAATAGATATATTCAATGTATTCTTAATACCCTAAGACCAGCATGCAAATATTGCTGAATGCAAAATGAAATAAAACAAACACAGTTTCAATATAAAAATAATAATATTTACATAAAATAAATACAAGATTTAATCAACAGACCACCCGGACTCGGTGCAGGCACGAGATGCTTCGTCATACATTGACAATAATGCATGTCAACAAGATGAGATGTAAATTACTGTTATTATTACAGCACCCTAATAATCGCAATACCTTTTATTGGATCATTTTTTCCACATCTTAACTGTTACGTAATAGACAAAGAGAACTTAGTGTCACGATTCGAAATATCTAACACATCATATTCATTTTGGATTAAGCACAAAAATTCATGAAATTAATTTTAATTAATTTTCAATTAATTGAATTAATCATTAAAGTAATTAGAGATAGTAGTGATAGGCGGTACGCGTGCGGCATACGATTAAATTACAATTATTATTTATGTCCGGAAGATGAAAAAATATACAGTCATTCAGTGATTATCTTTGATTTATATGGAACTTTATTGAACGATAAAACTGATAAGTCGATAATACTCTTAACAACCAGGTCGTGATAATGTGTTATAATATTTCCTAAAGGATTGTTAGATTTAACATACTACATACCTATGTAATATTTACGAGAATATAGCCTTTTAATTTAAAAACATATCGCAAACATTTCGTGTGCATTATTATTCCATTTACGTTTGTGAGCTATGTGAGATGTACATACATACATAATGTCGATTGGCGTCACGACAGTCAAAAATTCTACAAATTGGCAGTTTACCTTACAATACCTTAAGAATTTTAGAGAACATTCTTATATAAAATGAATATAGATAAAGAGGCCAGTCGTGGCGCAGCGGCACGAAGTGTGACTGTAAAACCGACCGGTTGTGGTTTCGATCCCCACTCATGGGGATGAAATATTTACTTTAATTTATATTTCTATTTCTTCGCTCTGGTGTCGAGGTTTTAACACTAGGTTCCCTCTGCCTACTCTTCTGTGTGCGGGATACAGCTTGAAGCGGAATATAGATAAATAAGTTTTAGCGAAAATAGACATGATTACGTACATTAAATTAAGAGATTTTCCGTAATACGATGCACCTAAAAAATTATTTAGCCGACACGCGTTGTACCAGCAGAGATTGGTTATGGTGTTTCATTACCCTTCTTCATTGACAGTGAAGTGGGTCGAGCGGAACGCGGCTAAATAAATTAACCGAACCGCCGCACCAAGTTATAGCTTCGCGTGTCGAGTTTGATACCAAGTGTGTCGAAACTGGACGAAATATTATCTCCCTTTGTTTGTTCTCACGGATCTAATACCTTCTTTGGTCGAGAGAACGCGATTCTAACATACGAGTGTATCGCATGTGTATTTAGTTTTCTTTTATTTTGATTACATATTAATAATTATTCAAATGGCCTATGAACATTATCTGAACAATACAATATGGTTTTAAAAAATTGCATATTTTTTAAAAACATGTTGTAGTGAGGACGTTATCTGTAAAAAATATGCAATAGACCTTCAGGCCCTAATATAATTCTAGACTGTGTCCTAAATATATTAGAAACGACGCTGTAATTATAATAAGAAGGCGGTAAAAATGCGGTTGTAATGGAATTGATTTAGCTAAAAAAATAATATTGATGTAGGTTTCAATGTAAACAGTCGGAGCGTGTAGTTGTAGGCGGCGGCGCGTGGCCTCCACGCCTACAACACAGGAACACATGTTTACATCTCCTGCCCAATTCCTCTTTCTGTTAATTACGACGTATTCATCTATTTTGTTTCCTAACTCAAAAGTCAGTATCTTTTTCAAACTATTTCATCTAAAACATACTTATAATATATTTTTCAAGTTGTATTTTTTTTATTGCGAGCTTTACAATTTACAAGATTTTTCAAAAATATTTGATTCTAAGAAATCGTAGAAAGTTACAATATTTTTTTTATTAAAGTATATGTGAGTTCTACAACCAATAATTGATTTATTCAGTTAAATATTTATCGTAATAAATATACATAGGTTTCGTACCTCCCATTGGTCATAGGCGTAGCGGGTGATGGTATCGTCGTGGTTGTGGTGGTCGTGACGTCATCGTGCGTCAGTTTCCGTAGTGTACGAGGTAAGAGCGGCGTCCTTGGAGACGGTTCCGGGGTGACGGTGCGCTCGTCGTCGTCGTCCTCGACGGGCCTGTAGACGCGGCGCACCAGCTCGGGGCTGGCGAGGCGGTTGGAGGCGCGCAGCATGCCGGGGCGCAGGCCGGGCGCGCCGTAGGTGAAGGGCGCGGAGTCGGCGCGCGCGTGGTACGGTATGTCGGGCGCGCGGTCGGCGTGCGACTGCGGCGGGTCGGGCAGGGCGCTCACGGTGCGCAGCATGTCGCCCAGCAGCGCGTCCAGCTCGTCGGGCGGGCTGGGGGCGGCGCGCCGGCCCGCCGACGAGATGCCCGAGTCCATGGACGCGCTCAGCGGGGAGGATGGCCCACCGCCCGCGCGCACCACTGTCGCATAGATGGACCCGTCGAGAGGACCGAACGTGTGCGCGCCCTCCGCTCCCTCACCCGCCTCCCCTCCCTCTGCGCTGCCGTTATTGTCACCTGCCACCAAATGTAAGCTAATGAAAACAAAGTGCTCTAGAGCTTACACCTAAACTTACCAACTAATTTTAATAATAACAAATAAATATAACAGAAATAACTAACTTAATGAACGAGACAGAAACGTGTGGTGGGATAATAAATCATTCACATTAAAACGAAAGCTAAATGAAGTATTTATTGACCATTTATTGCTAACGCAGAGTAGTTGTAGAAACGCAGTTACTATCTGGACAACCGGACAACATCCTTAAAAGGACTAACATTTCCCGTTACCCGTATCCCGGTCGTCACCGTTGTCTCACGGAATGTCACATAGAGCCCTTCTTACTTACTGAACCAAACATGACAACTCAATGAAGAAATTATTAGTGAATAATAATGAATGATAACAACATTTAATTGATTTCAAACTAATCATAACAAGTATAAGAGAAGTAATAATAAAATAAATATATTTAATAAACTAGAAACCCAAACAAAATAACTAAGTATATTAGACTAGTTACAGTAAATAAGGAATGAGATTTTGAATTTGTTTTTGGTAATTTAATAAATAATATATAATTCAACCGCAGCAGGTTAATTAATCAATTTACTATTCAACCTACAACTTTATCAGTGTCTAAATGTGCATGTAATGATTACGGGCGTAGGGAGAGACTTGCGGAGTGGTTAATGCCCACTCCAGAAAAATCTTGTAGCCCACACCAGAAATTTTACTAACAAAGAATCAAGAACGAAATATTTTAATAAATACTTTACACGAACATTTCAAAATGTTCAAAGTTAAAGTCCAGGCCTCCGCAGAAAATATCTCTAGACACATCCATGACAATGGTTTTGGGTATTTGCCTTTCGGACAAAGATGAGGTGCGACGCCGTTAGGGTTTACCGCCTTGTATATGAATAAAATAAGCGATGATTCTAAATGAAGAAAGAAGCTCTTTCATCTTCCATTTACCAACAGGAGGTGCGGAATATAAACAACAATAATTTACAAGTTTTGTTAATAAAAATATTTAAGTTGAAATATATATATTTGCGTATGCAAGATTACGACGACCAGATAACCTCGTTATTGCTAAACAGTTGTAGAAAACTCCACACACACATACTTGTAGATGAGTGATTCAAGGTAACCTCACCCAACAAGGAAAAGATCCACTTTTTTGAGCAAGTCAAAGTATAAAAAATGTGATCTATTTATCATAAATCATGTCATCGAAACCGAAATATTAAAATTTATTTTTAGGTCTCATTGAAGAGATAAATACGTTTAAAAACTAGTGACCAGATATCTGAAATTCAACGGACAAATATTATATAAAATATTTTCTCAAATAGAATTTTTAACGTCATCGATTTGCTGATTATGCTGATTTTTGCATGCTCGGGGTCGAAAAAATACAAATAAAAACAATTTTAATAAAGATAAATCTATATACCCTACAGGATATAGTCTAATTGAAATTAACAAATCTAAGTTTCTTTATATGTATATACAACAATTTTATTATAGCACTAGATAAGCGAAGAACAGTTTAAATTTTTCTTTAGAAGACGTAAAAACATTCCACGTAACATCTGGCATCCACTGGTAGGAATGTCTCAACTGATCTAAATGTGAAGTTGTCAATAATGCAATTAGCATAAAGTTATCAACGTGCGTCTATGTTGGTCTGTGTTAAGGGAGATGCAGTTATTTCTGTGATGTCAACCGAAATAACGTGTTAAGCGTGAGCCGCGTGGCGAGGGCTACTATTACGAAATGAACACTGCCGCGCAGGAAGAGGATGTGCGCCTGTAACGCCTGGCTTGTCAATTCTTATGCATCATTTCATTTTAATTGGCATAATCTATTCTTAATATTATAATAATAATAGAATGTATAGTACAATCGTGGCGCAGGGGCACAGAATGTGACTGTAAAATCGACTGGTTGTGGGTTCGATCCCCACTCGAGGAGGTAAAATATTTACTTACATTTACATTTTCATTTCCTCGCTCTGGTGTCGAGGCAAAGTGCGACGTTGAGTTCCGCCACTCAACACGCAATGCCTCCAGAACTCGGCTGAAAGTGGGGAACGGTGTATCTTAACACTAGGTGCCCTCTGTCTATCCTGCTGTGTGCGGGATACAGCGTGAAGCTGATTTTATGCATAGTACAATATTGCATTTATATTGTTTTTAATATATTTATGTATATTTATTTTAATCTATGTATTTCTCAAAAAACGATACGTTGCATTTAGAACTGGTTTAAGAACGTAAGATGTTTAGAAACTAGTTTCTGGTACAATTAATTTACTTATAATTCGTCGCGATACAATAAAATATATCTGTAAAATTAATATTAAAACAACATTAATCTAGTGCTGCAGACACACCGCCCGTTACAAATGATGCAACAGTCAAAGGTCGCGGTGATATATTTATGACGATCGTTATTCGTTAACTAATGAATATTAGCGTGAATGGGGCGCGGAAATTCGATATATCCTAGTAATCTACAACACTACGACGAGTTTGTAATATCTTTATTTATTATTTTTTGATTGATTTTAGTGGAACTTATTGGAGGCCGTGCTTTGCTTCGATATCAAGCCGAAGAAATGAAAATATTAAATATTTTATTTCCTCAGTGTAGGAATCGAACCCACAACCTGTCTCATCTGTAGGTAGTCACACGCTTGTGGCACTGCGCCTCGACTGGCCTGTACAAACGGAACTTTAAAATTATTACCTATATGGTCTCATTAAACAAAAATTAAACGTTTTAAATAAGATTTATTACAATTTACAACGAATTAAATATTAAAATAAAATTAAAATTAAATTAGCTTCACGCTGTATCCCGCACACAGCAGGGTAGGCAGAGGGAACCTAGTGTTAAGACACTCCGTTCCCCACTTTCTGCCGAATTCTGGAGGCATTGCGTGTTGAGGGGCAGAACTCAACGCCGCGCTTAGCCTCGACACCAGAGCGAAGAAATGGAAATATAAATTTAAGTAAATATTTCATCTCCTCGAGTGGGAATCGAACCCAGAACCAGTCGGTTTTGCAGTCACACTTCGTGCCGCTGCGCCACGACCGGCCTCAATTAAATATTATTTATTTTTAATTTAGGTGTATATTTAGAGACACTTAAAATCAAGAAATGCCTTGATCAGTCTGTGAGCCGTGCGATTACCTTCGCACAGCGTGTGGCTATGTCGGCTCCTCATGATGTCATCGGGCCGCTCCAGCCCGTGTTTCTGCGAAACTCTAAGTTACGTCGTTACTCAACCATATCCAAAGTCATTCTTGATATCCTTTGCCCGAACATTTAAATAATAACCGGTTCGCGTCTTCTTTTTAACAAATATTTCACTTTTAACGTCTTCACTTTGTATAACTTCATTGTTTAACAACTACATATGAATAAAAATCTATATCTATATAATATTGTATTTTAAAATTGTGTTTTTAATTTTTATTTTATACACGTGAAGTATAAAAAAATATATATTTATTAATTGTTTTGTATATACATACGTAGCAACTAAGTACTTGTTTTAGGTACACAGCGAACAGTCTGTCGCAAAAGTATAAGAATATTTGATCGTCTCTTATTCTACGTCTTAAATAATTTGATATTTTTTAACATACACACTTCTTTCGTCAATAAAACTTTATTTAGTCTATAAATGCAAGCCAAATTATAAGTCGGGTTAGCATATAGAGCACGTTGTACGACAATTTCGCGATACGTGCACAAGTGTTGCACCTTTCTCGTTGACTGCGATTTAAGCTTAGATGAGGCTGGTGGAGCTTAAGAGTATTATATATAAAATTAATAAAAAACATAATAAAATTGCAAAGAACAACACGCTCTTAGAAATTAAAATGACGTTATATTATGTAAAAAAACACTTTTTTAACAAAAAAAATTATCAATATACAAAAAATATAGAAAATAATTACTTATGATAACGTAACTTAGGTTTTTACAAAATGAGCTAATTTATTTGCAGACAGTGACCGTCATTGACCTATAAATGTTTTATTAAATCAACGGTTAGATAACCCTCGAAAAAGTTATACAAATATATGTTTTATCAAATAATAAAATGTATCATTTTAATGTTTTTCCCACATTTATATGAAATAAAAAAAAATAATAAATTATTATAGTTATAAGATTATTACCTAGGCAAAGCAAATAAAATACCTAAAACAAAAATTATTAGATAACACAACTCTACATTTTTTAGAGTAGACTGCAAAAGCACTCTAAATAAAATACAAACAACAATACTAATCTGTAATTGTACTTAATGAATTTAGCTTCGGGTCATAAGCTTAACCTTATAATTCCATTACTTGAAAGTAGAGTATGACGAATGAAACAATACCACATGGGTGATGAGCGAGCAGACATTCATCAGTATCCGCCACGGTGGTCAATTACGCGTTCGGTCTCCAAGCAGCTCCAGTGTCTGACCACACTTATGAGACATTACGCTCACCATAACCAATGTCATTGTCCAAGTGAAATATACCATCGTATAATGGAACTAATTTCGTTACATCTTTCAACTAGTACACGACTCAAGTTCGTTTATTTTTAACGTTATGTGCTATTAACATTATTATGTGTTTAGAAATTTAGCTTAATTTTTATATTATTCAACACATTTACAATAAAGCTTTGTTTTTGACATATTAAAAGTGCAACGATCTCGAGATTTTACTCACCTATTTATTAAATGTTAATATTCAGATGACACGATTTATACGCCATAAACGATTTAAATCCTTAATTGATAGCAGATTTTGATATTGATTTATGTTCAATTGATTGATAACACGATATCACTGATAAAAGATGAGGAGCAATACATGATGCTCGTGGCGCGGTGGTTAGGGCCGGCGTGAGACTGGGCGGGCGGCGGGCGAGGCGGACATCACTAAAATAGCTTCGCACCTGCAGCGGAAAGCTATGGCTACCGCTAACGGTTTTGTCAACTATTATAATGATATGTCGACGCTTTTTCGATGTAAACGAACTACTTATCGATTTATATTTTCTTTTCTTTAAAAAAATTCTATATATATGTTAAAAAATTGCAAATATTTTTTACACACAATTTTTGATTATCACATTATGATATTATTCTGTGCGATATTTAATATTTCTATCATAATAAGTTCTTTGATTTTCACGATTATTATACATTTTAAATTAAACTATTTTAACCGGATTGATCGCGTATATTTTAGATTATACATTGTCCGTGACCACGGACTACTGCAAAGTGTTCGAAACGTCGGGTTTCCAAAATGTATAATCTAAAATATACGCGATTAATCCGGTTAAAATAGTTTCATTTAAACGTTCTATAGGATTTCGGTGGCCAAGATTTACTTTCTACCTTTCTACCTTTAAACTTAACAAATTTTTTAATAAGTTTTTAACTTCATAATAAAATATTAGTAGTAGTCTTTTATTCAGAGTTAAATGTGAAGGGACAAATTTAAAAGTTTTGCTGATGAGTTGTATATTTTCATTAAAAAGTTACTTATTTTAGTTCTTTATAAAAAAAATATTTTTCATAAATATTGGCTCAATGGATAATATAACCCATATTGAACTATTATGATTCAGGATTAAGAGCGTATACGGTTTCAGTAATGCCATGCGTTCAAGTCACACCCTAACCAAAATAAACTTCAAATAACGGATGTAAAACTAATAAAATTACGTTTTAGTACTTCACGCTTCACTAGCTTTTTCTACAAAAATGTCTTCTTGGTATATTCTGCACTGTTATACAAACACATACCTATATACATGTAACCCAACGAACCGATCATTTTTTTAACTTTTAATCACCGAAATGATTTTTTTCTAACACTGGAACATGGTGGATAGGGATTTAGAGGCCCTTTGTATAACACTAAGTTTTATAGACACACTAGGTTTTACATCTAAAAATTAAATAAGAGTTGTTTTTTTTTTCTGGCTAAGCCAAGCTTGAATTTCAGAAAAAGCTCCCTCGGTAGGCGAGCCTGATCCGCGCTTGTCTGGTTTTTAACCGATGAGATAAAAATTAGATTAAAAAATGTTACTTCTTAAATTGAAAAGTTATATCCATTAGAAAAAAATATGTCTGGTATTCTTAGCACATAAAAAAGTTTTTAGTAATCAGTGTGTATAATGTGAAAGTTTGAAAGCAGTATTGTGAATTGGCATGTTTTTTCTAAGAGTTATGTTGCTATGAGTTGTGCATATATATTGATTTATTACGTAATTTAAATGTTTTTTCTTAATATTTTTCCGTCGGTTTTATCTTAAACTGTAAGTAGTGCATCAAGGCTAAAAAGTGCTTCAATTGCAAACTTCGTTTGAAGTTATTCATGCAAAGTTCCCAAGCCAAATGTAAGTTGAGCACTCTTCTCTTCATGTGCTCCGATACAGCTGTCCACTCAAGATTTTTATATTCTGTCCTAAAATAACAATAGTAAGCGAAGAGAAAGCTCACCTATTCCGGAAAGAGCTAACAACTTGTCAACCAGCCACAGCCTCACAGGCTTACCTCGGTACTTAAAGGTCAATAAAGGTTAGCAAAAAAAATGTAAACCAAAATCACATGTTCTCAAATTTGCATTTTTTTAGAGGCTTTTTATGGTGATAAAGAAAGCTAATACTTTGCTGGGTTTAACCAAATGGAGTAAGTAATATAAATTAAATATTTAAATTTCTAATATAAAAGAACCACATAACAAACCTTAAAAAAACGATAAAAAATAAGAAAGTGCTAATTGAATTCTCGGCCATGCTGTTTAATCAGACACATTTCATCTACGTTACGATAAATGTCGATATTGATCTTCATACCAGCCTTCATTGAAATATCCTATATCTTATATGTATATAGATATACGCTAGATAATATAGGTATAGGTAGTTGTATAACTTGTGACTGGATCAAGAAAATAATAAAGAATAAATATAGATTAAAGTGATAAATTAAAAAAAATAAAAGTGAATTTGACATAAATACTCTTATAGCATCCACTTAGTTTATAGCTTTAACGTACTAGACTTTTCCTGTGTTGACTTCAAGGGTTTCAAATTACAACATCTGTATGCATAGTAAAAACTAAGAGTTCTTCATACTAGTTATATTTCGATAATAATCAGAATCTTTCATTAGAAAATTTCCGAAATATTAATTTCAGTAAAATTGTTTAAATAATTTAAGCAATTTTTATAAATTTCTCATTTAATTTTTCTATTAAAAGTTACTTACGTTAGATTATAATTCTAATTTTCTACATTAAAACAAATAGGAAAACACACTATATCCCATAGCACAGTAGGCTGTGAATCTAGGAACCCAGTATTAGATAGAACATTGTTCACTACTATTCCTCATTAAATATTTTATTCTTCAAAATGTACACTCGTACATTTGCTTTTTTGCACCACGAAGGCCTCAGTTATATAGATCTTAAATAATGAAACCATACCCAACGATTGCTATTAAGACTTACCGGGTTCATCGTCAGTTAGTGCTGAAAGTGGTCGCAAGTGTTCGAGTGAGTCCGCACGGGCGAGCGCATCAGGCGCGGCCCGCAGCGGCGCGGCGGGTGTGGGCGCGGGCGCCGCCCCCGCCGAGCCCTCCCCGCGAGCGAACACCAGCTCCACCGCGCCGTCGCTTGGAAACGATGGGTCTAAGAACAACGCAAATACCGACAGTTTGTAGTTAGGTACATTTGCATCGTACGTTATATATTTTAGCTGGCATATAATATATTTACATATTATATATTGACATATTATTTATTTCATTTTCATTATATATTTACATATACATACATTTTAATATTAAATTTGTAGTAAAGGGAAAGAAGAAAGAAGTGGATACATTCATTAAAACATGAAGCAAGAATATTAGAAAGAATTCTAAATCCATATATCTAATATGGATATGGGAATCTTATAATTTATTGATTTTCATCATTAGCAAGGTATGGTAAGGTATTTTACAACATATTCTTAAATAATAATTACATTGTAACATTCCGGATATATATTTACAAAATTAACAAAATATTTAACAGTGCATCGGGTGGAGGTTGAATAAGTTTATGTTATATAAAAAGCAGGAAGGGCGCGTGCCAAGAATTTACCGTGCACAGCGTGGTCAAGTTGTTGCTTAGTGAAAGAGAGGGTGTGGTCGGCGACAGCGCAGGTGTGGAACTGACAGGCGAACACGAGGTGCCTCTGCTGGGAGGGCGCGTGCGGCTGCGCGTGCGCCGCGCGCCGGTACGCGCGCACCAGCACGTCGCCGCGCAGCGCCAGCCGCCCCACGCCCACTGTCCAGCCACCGCCGTTCACCATGTATAAACCTAAATAAATATGCATTTATATTCATTTTGTCATTAAATATTTTATTTTTTTTACTTTCAGTTACTTAGGCTATCCAAATAATGCAAAAAACTTATGTTTCATAAATATCTCTATGAATACATAATTTCTTACTGAATTAGGTTTCCTTAAATCTAAATTAAATAATCTTTTACAATTAAAGCTAAATTAAAACTCATTATGTGTTTACTAAAACACGTTTTTTAATGATTTATTTAAATTTTAAACTGGCTTAATAATACAGTGAAAAACATAACTACTAACCAGAAGTGTACACGCAGGTGTAGTTCTCGTATATCTTGAGGAAGGCTATCGTGGGCGCAGTGGGCGCCGCGAGGGAGCCCGCCACGCTCACGTGCGTTAAATGTAGGGGCGCCGCATTCACTCTGATCTGGCCGGCCAATAAGCCCGCAAAAGTGTCGATGTATCTGTAACAATCATTTGTTATAGAAAATTTGTAATATAAATTAGTAGTTAAAATAAATCACTTATATCATGTCTAGCCTTTCTGTCTGTTTTCAATGGTTATTAATTGTCTTATAACTTATAAGAATTTCGACGTAGCTTATTCGCAAAACGCACCACGCACGCTTCGTGGTCAGTGTTTGAAAGATTTCCAAGAGGCGAGTTTTCTTCTCGCTACGTTACTTGTATCCCGCGTGTAGCAGGGTAGGCAAAGAGAATCTAGAGTTAAACACTCCGTTTCCCAAAAATATATGCATTTTCTAAATACCTATATTTAAAAAAAGTAATAAATAATAAAATAAATCAGATTCACGCTGTATCCCGCACACTGCAGGGTAGGCAGAGGGAACCTAGAGTTAAGACACTCTGTTCCTCACTTTCTGCTGAATTCTGGAGGCATTGCGTGTTGAGTGGCAGAACTCAACGCCGCGCTTAACCTCGACACCAGAGCGAAGAAATGGAAATATAAATTTAGGTAAATATTTCATCTCCTCGAGTGGGGATCGAACCCACAACCAATCGGTTTTACAGTCACACTTTGTGCCCACGATTGGCCTGTCCTATATTTAAAAACATATACCTATATATATACAGTTCCTGAGACTAACCCCATCAACTAAACAAACTCTTTACTTTAAAATATCAGTATAGATGATAAACTATATAATATATATTCATAGGTTTCATAGCCATGTTAATTACTTTTAAAAATATATGTATATATTATTGTAGATGGTCTTAAGTAGATCGCGGTCACGACTATGAACAATGAGTAACTTGAGTTAAATAAAAAATATGTTTTACACATATTTGCTTCTCTGAGCTTGTATTTTTAATTTATATATTAAAATTAATTATCTTTAATTACATTTAAGTAAAAAATACATGTATATTTTACATACATATTCTTTTTTCATTTTATTCGATTGAAAATGATGTAAATGTAAATAATTTATGAAGATAGCTCAATCTACTATCGTCAGTTGCCACATTAGATCAGCACAGGCCGACGATGTCGGAGAGGCATATATTCTTTATTATGACATATAAGTCATATGCAGCCACATTAAGAGGGATGTGTCTAACGGAGCGGAATACTGATTGCCGAGGTGGATAAGCTTTTTATTGGATTATAAACTTCTGAGTATCTTAGCCGTATTACTATTCGTTATCAAGCATTTTACGAAACACGTATACGCTATTTTCATTTAATTCTTTGGTGGCGCCGTTGAAACTTAATAAGAAATGACAATTTGAAAACAAGCTTACTTATAGAAAATAACGCCGTTTTCTTGTTCGTTAAATGCATAATAGTCAACTTCAGTAAAGAAAATATATTGCTAGCTTTTATCGGTATAATGGAGTAAAATTCATAAGTGAGTAATATGCCGATGACTGCCCACTTTTATGTAGGTGCGCTACACCGTGCCTACATTACCCTAGCACAAATTGCCTACAACATAAAAGGTAATGACAGTAAATCTCATTAAATTGTAGCGGTAAAATATTATAATGTATATATATACAATAATGTTATAAACGTAGTGAAATAACGAGTACATATTTAATTTTTTCGAAATACTTAAAAAAATAAAAAAAATAATTACCGTTTATTCGAGGGCAGATGAAAAATAGGAACTCTATCGTCAAGATAGCGTCGCATCGCGTAACGATCTAAAGCATGCTCCGGCGCACCACATATAGCTGAATAGTGCATGTAAGCCGCCACCAATACCCCAAGCCTTTCCCGATTTCCCCTGTAAAAAACCAAAAAAACCTGATGTAAACAACTTTCAAGTAATTAATATTAATATTTTTTTTTGTATATTTTTTAGCTTTACAGAGGTTTAATATTGCGGAGAAGAAAAAAAGGCAGCTAGTAATGAGCCCATTTGTCTTTCACTTTTGATCTATTTAAAATCATTGCATATATGCATTATATGTCTGTTTGCAATATTGCATGTATGATGCATGCTTATTTACAGAACACACTATTGCTTTTTGCCTGTATGTTTGATAATTATTATAAGTAGGTATTGCTCTGAATGGTTTTAAAAGCCACACTCGTCACAGCCATTTAAGCACAGGACGACAATGTAAGCTAGAGTTTATAAAATAAAACAGATTATGATCAACAACATACCATGCCAGAAGTATAGCGACGTTCTTCGGATGAGCAGCAAGCCAACTCTCAATATGCTTGCAAGCAGCACACAGTCGTTCTAATGGAGGCGCTAATTCCCCCGGCCAGCCCAGCGATCGTGCACGGCCGAACACATTCCTTGCAGTCCGCCCGTCACCTTCCGCGCCACTTACTTCGAAAACCTGGAATAATACAAGGACAGCATAAATCAATAGAAACATCTAGAAATTAAATTTATTTATTATGCTATAGTGCAAGAAGTTTATTTATATAACTAACAAACTTTTAAATAATACGATATTGCGTATTACATTGTTATTCATAACTTGCATTGACTTGACTGTGATAACTATACAAAGGTACTTACATAACTACTTAAAACGTTCTACTATAGTGCTATCTATATATAAATATATACAACTTTATAGTTGTATAATTAATTTTAAAAACATTTTGAATAATATTTTTTGATTGGTATATAAAAGCACTACAATAATTTAACATTTATTGAAAATAAATAAATTGATAAATAAATATAATGTATTACAAAACGTACTATACTAACCATGTAATGTTCGCCGTGTTTATTATTCAGCATGTGTGCGGCCTGCGCTTCCGCCTGCGCGTCCCTCTCCGGCAGATGCAGTGCGAGCATGCGCTCCGCTACGTAGCACAGGTCCAGTCGGGAGCTCGGTCCCCCTGGGCCAGGGTAGCTTGCTGAACGTGATCCCTAAATACACAAATTTGTAAAATGAGTATATATTTCATATTTTTACTTTACTTTTCTAATAAGTAATGTCAAGTATGTTTCTCTAACTGTTAATTCCTGGTTATGATTATAATTTTTTAGCTTCACCCTGCATCCTGCATATAACAGAGTAAGCACAGGTAACTTGGGAACCTCCGTTCTCATTAAGACACTTTCGTTCACCTATTTCCGTCGAATTCTGGGGACGAAATGTGTCGTGGTAAGTGACGTTGAGTAGTGGAACTCAATGTCGCAATTTGCCTCTATTTTTACTGTTTATCATTAGAGGAAGGAAATAAAAATATCAAATATTTAATTTCCTCGAGTGGGAATCGAACCCAATAACTGCCGCGTTTACTTTAAAACTTTGTGCACTTGCGCCACGACTGGCCTCGATTGAATTTAAAAATATTCTGGTTCAAAATGAAACGGTAAATAGAGAAAAGCCGTGATTAACTCAAGTATGTTTATGGGAGATCAAACACTCGAGCCGTAGGCGCGACACTGTTCTGTGAAAGTGACACAAGCCGTGCGTAGGCGCAAGTAATAGCAATGCGTTTTCGACATTACAATGCACTTAATCTGATTATTTAACTATGATAAATATGTGCCTACTAATTTTTACTATTACGAATTACGAAGTTAAGCGGCTTAAAACTTAACAGCCAAAAAAGAGCGGCAACTGTTTTAATTAGAAAAAAAAATATAAACTCAATCAGCGTACTTGCGACAAAATTAGGACGACATATATACGTTTGAATTTTAAGTTTTCTATTTGTCTGTATAAAGAGAATCGGTGACCATGCACCATCAAGCATATCGTAATGATTCAAAAAAATATATGATAAAATTTTTGACGTATATAGCATGTTAGTGAAGACATCAGGATATGCCATTAAGTTCTCACTTCTTATCTCACAAATGTAAAAAAAAAAACATTAAAAATATATAATATTATACATACATGTACTCTAGATAAAATGGTTGTAGCTGATGATGCTGGAGCACTGACCGCCCGCGTCTGAAACAAAATATATAAGTAAATTTATTATCTTCCATCACATTGCAGCAGTAACGATATTCGATTTATTTGTTTACATGTTTGTGTGTATTTTTGGCATACGTAATAATTTGTAAAAATACTATTTTTATGTTTAGTAGTATATAGTTTTGAGTAAGATTTGTTTTGTTTAGTGCAGTCATAAGTTCGTATATTTTTTAATATATTACAAGTATATTAGGCTAAAATTTTACATTTTTTAATCTTATTAAGAACCGATGTTATCATGATTATGTGTGAAGCATGGGGTCGAGCTCAATATTTCTGATAGATGATGGCATCAAGCGAGGTGTGGCCTAAGTGATTACTGCAGCTTTTACTGAGGGTTCCGTCGCTAATTGCCATTACGCCGTTAGCTGCCTTCACGTTACTCAACGCACCTTACGACTGTTCATTAATGCCCCTCGTGAAAGTGATTTTTTAACTATGTGTCGCTCGCTTTTAGTTAAAATGATTTAAACAAAATATTTCAATAGATAAAGAAACTTTTCTTACAAATGTCTATTGTCAATTGTCGAAGCTTTTATATATTTAATATCACCTTCACGCTGTATCCCGCACACAATAACATAGTGTTAAGACACTCCATTCCTTACTTCCTGCCGAATTCTGGAGGCATTGCGTGTTGATTAGCAGTATTCAACGCCGCGCTTAACCTCGACACCAGACCGAAGAAATGGAAATATAAATTTAAGTAAATATTTCATCTCCTCGAGTGGGGATCGAACCCACAACACGACAGTTTTACAGTCACACTTTGTGCCTCTGCGCCACGACTGGCCTGAATGTTTAAATGCAACATTTTTTTATCTAAATAATTAAAAAAAATATTAAAATGTGATAAAATCTTGAAGGCCTCAAAATTGGCATTATCTAATCATAAAACAGTTCGCAAGGAAAGCACTGCGCCGGCACCGGCGCATTGGCCACTTATACTTTTTACTTTTATAGCTTGTTTCCCATCAATCACGATTCGAGATTTTCATCAACGTCCGTCAGCGTGTCGATGGAATCAGTCATTTAAAGTATTAAAATTGTAACAGAAAGAAAGAAAGTTTTCCTATTATTTTATTTTGGATTTTTTGTATCAATTGTTATAATTGTAATATTTTAAACTAAGTACGTAACCAAAGTAATGGTTGTTTTATGAAGGTTGCCCTATTCTATAATATAAGAAAATACTTATTTTTAAGATTGTGAATACACACCATTATCCGATCCTGTCGGTTAGTAGTCTTGCGAGGATTTCGGGTTGGACCTCGTTGCAAATAAAAAGCCGCACGCCACAATGCAAAAGCTAGTCTATGCAACGCGCGAGCAGCATCTGACTCGCGTGCGCTCACCGTTCGAGGACGCATTCTCACCTCTACTTCACGTCACTTGATAACACTTTCATGTTTTTTGTTTTTATATGTTTTTAATCAAGATTACCTTAATTAATTATTCAAGTTTGTACTACTTAAGTCAACACGTGCTCTATCTTAAACATAATATCAATCTAACCAGATTAAGCAAAGATTTCTTTTTTTTTTGAAAATACTATTTGTATGGTCTGTAGTAACGTTTTGAGTAAGTTTTGTTTCGCTCCCTATATAAACAAAAGCGGTACAGTCAAAGGTTCTTTACAACCGGATGTAAGTAATAGGTAGTGTTGGGCGTTACTGTTATATTTTTATAATGCATTAATCATTATATTATATTTTTTTAACTGTTATTTTAAACTGTTGTAATATATATTATATTATTTTCAACGTCAATATAATACAATGACAAAATGTACGAAGTTCAGACTAATATTTTTGTTATTAGTTATTTTAATGTAAGTAATATTTGGCCTTTCTGCTTTTGAGTTAAAGCTCATATTTGTGTGAGGTTATACGATGTGAAGTTCGCCATCATTATTTTATTTGACCTTGGCTGGACTCGATGTAGGCCGAACAACTACTAAATATTTCCGATCATTCCCGAACCGAGGCGCCACACGCCATTTTATAGCAGACTAGAGGGCGCGCGCGGCTTCGCCCGCTTTTTAGGAGTGAATTCTAAAAAAACACATGTTTAATAAAATATTTTTAACAGTCTGAATTTAAATTTTTATAAAAATCGGTGGCGATTTAAAGATTTTTCCATATGAACTTTCAACCCCTTATTTGAACCCTTAAGGGGTAAATTCTTAAAAACCATGAAACACGTATTCAATGAAATATTTTTAAGAGTATGGATTTAAAATTTTATAAGAATCGGTGCCAATTTTTAAAAAAATCCATACAAACTTTCAACCCTTATTTCATCCCTTTAGGGTTAAAATTTTTCAAAATCCCTTCTTAGTGGATGTTTAGCCTATGAAAATAAACATCTGCCCAAATTTCACGTTTCTACCATCAGCGGTTACGGCTCTGCGTGCGTCTTACCTCAGTCAGTCAGCACAAGTCCTTTTATATATATAGATAATGAATATTTTGACTGTTATTTATAACAGTCAGTGTTGAAAATAAATAATGATTAGAACATTAGAAATTTATAATGAATTATATTATCTGTTATATGTTATAACGCCCAACTTTAGTAATAGGGGTCGCAATCCGGGATCCCGGGATTCAAAAATCCCGGGATATCGGAACAAATATAGGTCTTTAAAATCCCGGTTTTAATTTTACAAGAAACCGGGATTTTCGATATTTTCGGATTTTAGAAAGTTAAAAGTTAGTTATTCGAATTAAAATATGCCTGCTATTAAATTCAGGTTTATTTAAGATATACAATGGTACATAACATACATCGGCAAAAGTAAGCGATGAGTTTTCCTCAAAATCCGACATTTTACGACATTAACCGAGTTTGACCGACCCGACTAACGAACGTACGAATACCGTATTTTCTCACTGGGCGTCGTTGTTGCGCGTTTTTGTTGCACGTCGTTCGTTCGACGTTCCCAAACCAGCTGAGCACATTCTTCTTCATTCTCACCGTGACATCCTCGCTAGTACCTGCCATTCTGTATACCTCTTCATTGCGGATTCGATCCGCTAAGCTATCTCCGCATATCCTACGAAGAGATCGCATCTCCACGGCATTCATCTTTCTTTAATTCTTCTTCTGTAATACCCACGTTTCGCTGCCGTATGACAGAGTCGGTCGGTATTGTGTACCGTGCATTGCCGTGCTGACGTTTCGCCATCTCATCAATGCAACCAAGGTTCCGTTAATACGCCTTTTCACATCCATCTCGCATCTTTCATCTCTACTGAACATAGTTCCCAAGTATACCACTTCATTCACTTGTTCTAATATCTTTCCATTTACACTTATCTTGCATTCCATCCTTTCTTCATCTCTTTCAAAAATCAGAACCTTTGTCTTATTCGCATTGAGGCTTAGACCATTATATTCACATCCTTCTTTCAGAGTGGTGACCAATGCCTGCAACTCGCATTCTGATGATGCAATAACCACTGCATCATCTGCGTACAGCAGGCAATTCACATTCAGGTCACCTATTTTTACTCTCATATCACTTTGTTTCACTCCTTGGAGACAGCTATCCAAATACAAATTGAACAACCAAGCTGACATGGCGCAACCTCGTTTAACACCCGATCGAATGTCAAACCAGGGCGACATGCCAGCTCCTACTCGCACGCAGGCTGGGTGATCTCTGTAAAGAGACTTTACAGCCTGCAACAAAGGTCCGCTCACATTGTACCGGAGTAGTATCTCCCATAATTTCGCTCTGTCAAACACCTTTTCCAAGTCCACAAAAGCACAGAAATCTTTTTGGTTTACGGCCAAAAATTTTTCCGTGATCATACAAAGGGAAAAGATCTGATCCATACACACTCTTCCAGGTCTAAAGCCTCCTTGGGCCTCCCACAACAACCTTTCAGATCTCTCTTGCATTCTTCTCGCTATAACTTTAGTATAAACTTTACTATCTAAGCTAATCTGATAGCCCTATGGCTTGCGCAGTCTATCTGTGAACCTTTGCCTTTATACAAAGGCACGATGACCGCATCTCGCCAATCGTCTGGGACCTCCCCTGATTTCCAGCATAAATTGCACAAAAATCAGAACAAGTCCAAGACGCGTGGCCCACCATATTTGTTCATCTCGGCAGTAACTCCATCTGCTCCCGCTGACTTACCCCATTTCAGACTTCGTATTGCACTCTCAACTTCTTTTACACTGATTCCGTCATCAGCTACATCAAGACTCAGCGTTTCACTGTTACTTGAGACTGAGGCGCCATCACATTCATACATCTCCTTGTAAAATTCCGCCCATCGCTGCAAAAACGCAGCAAAATATATGTTGTTAAATAATAAGCTTATAAGATATTTTTCGTAGCAAATTATTATATATTTTTTTATAGTATATTTGATAAATATTATTACTAAAGTGATTTATTATTAAACTGTTTATTATAACAAAAAAATGTTTTATTGAGTAAATATAAATAAATTTACTACTTCCCTAAAAATACCCCCCTAACTTAACTCTAAAAATAAAAAGAGACTTGAAAAATTACTAATTTTGGTACAAAAAAACGAAAATATCGAAAAAACCGGGATCCCGGGATTTTTCTAAAGTCGATATCGAAAATCCCGGTTTTGCTTGAATGGTCCGATATTGCGACCCCTAGTAAGTAAGCGCGTATTATAGTACCATTGTAAAGGATTGAGCATTGAAATTAAGTTATAGTAGAGTAGAAAAATATGTTATGGAAACAGAACAGGAGGTGTTAAGGTTGACAGTATCAGCAGCATGTAGGCAGTGGTCCGGGGGCATGCGCTCCTGCACTGCGGTATCCTATACGCGACATGAATTGCACATTAACAGATCGTGATGTAATAACTAACATCCAATTGTCAGACTTTTTTAATAGAAGCATGTTTTTTACTTGATAATTAAATTATTTATTTATTTATTGATAAAAACAATTACACATATTATAAAAGAGTTCATTACAAATTATTTGATGAATGTATTTTTTTAAGATCGTTTTCGGAATCTATTTATACGTTTGAAAAGGCAACTAATTTTAGAAATGTGTAACCCTGACCTTCCTAATAGGACCGTTCCTAAAGCAAGAGGGTGAACAACCGACGGGGTGAAGCTCATACAAATAAGAAAGCGTTATGTATGGCGTGAACGGTCACCGACTGCAGACAATCTTTGTTTTAACACTTTGATTACAGAGTTTTGTTTATTTTACCTTGCAGCTCTATGAATGGGCTCAACAAGACATTTCAGTATGTTCACTGAATATTGATAATAACAAAAATACGTATCTGACAACTTTTTAAAATATATTTTCCATGACATATACCTCATGTGACTTAAAACTTAGAAGAAAGTTTACGGTTACGGTGTCAGAGACAAAATAATTAATTCGCTGAATAATCAAGAGCCTCGCCTTATATATCTTATCTAGTATAATTAACACTATCACATTGTAGGTACATCTTTATCTTGTTCAGTATTTGTTATGTATCTCAAAGTGTCTCTACATAGAATTCACTAATTTATTCAAAGATAAAATTTTAAAAACGTTAGATAGTTGTTTTATACAACATTATTTAAATTTGTTGTTTTTTTCTCTACTTTATTACATTTTTTTCAATCGTATCACGTTTTTATCACCAGCACTATCACATTTACCACAACATATAGATGTCCAGAGTACATTTTTTCCTACGTTTCACACAAGTTTCGTGTATTTTTCGGGTGTGGCGGTGCAGCGTGAGTCGCAGCGTGCGGCGCCGGGAGAGGCACTGGCGCCCGCAGCGTCTCGACGCTCGCCGCCGTGACGCCGCGTTACCAGGCAACGCGCATCTATCTCGCTGTCTCGTTGCGCCTTACACCACTAGGCATTGCTATACTAGTTTTGGCACATGACTTTAATCTCAGTTTTTGGTATCTATATAAAGTATAGAGTTTTCATAATAAGCATTTTTAGATTTTATTAATAAAGCTGAAATAATATAAGTGAGTTTAAAATATCTATAACTTTGTAGAGTTAAGTAGCAGACATTTATGTATAATAATATAAGTTATAAATATATACAATAGGCTTGAATTTAAATTTTTTAAATAAGAGATCTTTATAAAGATTACGTAATAAATATATTCGCTTAACGTTCACGGTTTGTAATTCTTTAACAGCAGTAACATTATAATTCAAGTACGAAATCAGTAATTGGCATAATCTAACGAATCTAATTGAACTGGAACCCGCCGGGAATGCTGTCGAGCATCCAACACTTTTGTTTTTATTCACTTATCGCCGGTCTGATTTATATATTACAGGGCTGGAACTTGGGATGAAAATAAGTTATTTTTAATGTTATTTTTAGTCTGCATAATATCATGTCAGTATCAGCCTCTATTGGATCCTTATTATTGTATATATTGTATTAATAAAATATTTTGAGAGGCCGTCGTGGCCCAGGGGCACAAGGGTGTGACTGTAACGCGACGGTTGTGGGTTCGATCCCCACTCGAGGAAATGAAATATTTACTTAAATTTATATTTCCATTTCTTCGCTCTGGTGTCAAGGCTAAGCGCGGCGTTGAGTTCGGCCACTCAACACGCAATGCCTCCAGAATTCGGCAGAAAGTGGGGAACGGAGTGTCTTAACACTAGGTTCCCTGTGCCTACCCTGCTGTGTGCGGAATATAGCGTGAAGCTAATTTATTTATAATTTTTATTAATAAAATATTTGATATTTAATGTTTTTTTAACTTCACATATCAGTTTTAAGGGCAATGCAGAGAGAATGTTGTCCTCAGTGGGTGATAAAATTTTAAAAATATTTTAAATGCTTCTCTGTTTTCTACTTCTCACAATATTGCAAACGTTATATAGCAGAATCCAATGTCACACTTTATCTAACTACATAAATATTGTGTTAATTAAGATAAGAATCTGTAATCATTGCGTTTAACTAAATACATACTTAATGTGCGATGCACGGGCATAAAACATACGCATAAAAGCAGTGGTAATATAAAATTTCAAAATAATTAAAATCTAATATAATATATATCCAAAATAAAACTTTTAAATGTATCTACACAACGTATGGAGCTATGGATTTGTAATTTTAGAAAAGAAATTTAGACGTGAGATCGGGCAACTGACGATGTAATGCACTTCCGTAAACAAAGCTTGCATTAGCAAGTAAAAGCGGCTATTATACCCACGTTAAATATAAGAACCTGTGCTTACGCTACCTTTGTTTACTTTATTCACGTTCAAAATATAGTCTTCCCGTATTACGTAATACTTCTTGCCTTAATTGAGAAAGTTCAAGTCAAATAAGTAGTTCAGTATTTTTATATTTTATAAATTAACATACAATTTTAATTACTTTTAATGTAATTAAAGTTATTATATCTTTTATTGTATTTTAGTGGTACGTGTATATACATGTGTTCGGTTCGGTCAATATTTATTCAATTGTAACATGTTTTACTAGAGGCCATCGTGGCGCAGGAACCGACTGTAAACGCAACGGTTGTAGGATCGATTTCTACGTGATGAAAAGAAATAGAGTGCCCTTTTTTAACACTTGGTTTCCAGGTTCCCTATGCCTACAGTAAAACGCTCGGACTACAGTGTGAATCTAAAAAAAAAAAATCATGCACAATAATTCTGGAAAACCATTAAAATTGATTATAAAATAACGAAAAACGTTAAATTAGAAAGCGAATCTTTGCAAAGATTGAGCAGCGGCATTTATAAAACGAAATTTAAAAATGTACCTAAATAACAAAATACTGTATACTACTTCGACTATAGATTAACTCGTGCGTAACAATCATAGTTAGATACGAGATTAACTTCACCAAGCCCTTCATACTGTCAACTTATTTAAGCGCCACGGTTAACGAACATAATAATGCTTTCACTTATTTTTTATTAACGTGAGTATAACCTACTTGTTAACAAGAGACTTCATTCTAAGTGATCTTCGATCTAAGTGATCAAGTGATCTCAAGAACGTTCGTAAAAGAATCTTTTATTGTTTCAGCTTTTGATAACATCGTCTTATTCTTAATGTGTTTTATTAAATAATTGCCGGATGCATAATCAAGTAAGTTTGAACTTTTTGTGTGGAGTAATATTAAAGTTAAGTCGATAATTTAACGATTTGCTCAATTACCTCTGTAGCCTGTCTACTAGATAGGTACGTATATGAGATTATTGCGACTATAAATCCTTTTTGCAATATTGTTCCATTTAAACAAGTGGTATTAGTTTTATTATGTATATATTAATATAAAAATATTCTTTACAAATACCTACAGTATACGATTTTAGAGAAAAAGTTTATAATCTACAAAATGTTAACATTACGAACCTACTTTATAATGTCTATTTTAAGTTATAACTGTTACAAAGCATCCACCCCAAATGTTAATTCACTTCATAAATATTTAAAATCATTTATTTGTATTAAGATTCAGCTGGTTTCATGAACTTCTATCATCGTGCCATCTGTGTGCTGCCTCACACGAGTATTAGTTTAATAAGAAATATATTTTATGACGTTCCTAGGTATTGGGGTTCAGTTACATTCTTAGAATTGTTATTACGTATAAAATTATTTATAAAACTCTTGTACGCCGTCATGTCTTAGTTCAGCTGTACGCTTTTGTTGATACAATAGCAAATTCAATAGTAATTGTATAACATGAATCTATGGCATTATGAAGGATAATTTTAGTTAGACTATTTCATCACTTAGACACGGTATCTCAAAAAAAAAATAAATAAAAAGGCTAAAATTAAGAGTTTGCCAAAACTGCTGCTTCAGAGAACTCTATTATTATTGGTTCCGGTCTACATCGTGCAAAGTTAATTGTTCATACTAAATTGAATTGCCTTATCTACAATTAAAAACTTCTACAAGGGGTCCTGGTCTTACAAAATTTTATTTAAAATTCGTATTTTGCGTCTCTTATTTGTAGTAGAAACGATACATTAACAAATTTTAGCCACAATTTTGTGTTAAATTATATATAATAGTCGATATAATATCACGAAACGTGAGAAAGATTCGCGATTTGAGATCCAAACGGTTATCTAAAGTCTAACCAAAGCTGCCGGCCTCTTTGACGTCCAATTACAGTCAAAAGCAATTTATTTTAATCGTACTTCTATCAATCCATAACGAATAGAAATTATATTGGAAAATCTGAGGCTTTGATCGACTATTAAGTACTTAAAGGAAAGGAGGATAGGAACATGGTGGTGTTAATGCTTGATTAAGCATTTTTTACCTTAGAAAGATCGTAAAATTTTTTTTGGAGAACGTATACATTTTGAGAATATTAAAGGCTGCTGTGGCGTAGGGCAACACAGGCAATACCTGGCACATTCAGCAGAAAAAGAGCAAAAACCGTAATGGGAACCGAGTGTCCTAACACTAGGTTCCGCGATTCTCTTTGCCTACCGTGCTATATCCGGGATACAGAGTAAAGTTTCTTCAAGCTTCCCTTGAAAACCATACGAGTTTCCTAAGTGTGGAATAACATCTAAAATATTACCATCTTCTTAACAAAAAAATAAACAACAATGTTTAATAAAGTAACATAATATAAGTATTATATTAGTAATTCCATGTGTAATGTATAAATGTCTTGAATACTATTTAAACAAAGTTATCGCACGATCTGAGTGAAGGGGCGGTACTAAGGTGCTATTGTCTAAATGTCGAATTATGTCTACAGCGACATCGAACACGCTGCCCGCGATCATACATTCCACCGTGACACAGACACCTGATGCGATGAATATCTTTTTCACAGTCACGAGACCACCCTTACTGCTATAAATGGGATTTTAAAAAAGCTAAGCCATTAACAGCTATCATTCCTTACTAAAAAGATTTAATAAGGAATGAAAACTAATGAATAACGACTATTATGTTTGTAAGAACGTAAGAACGTTTGCAAATTCATAAAAATAGCTAAAAATAAAAGTTATAACCTCGCAAAAGCACTCAATGTTAATGATAGGTACATGCTCTTTACGACTACTGCCTATGTCTACTTATCATCTGCGGCTGCTCATGTTTAACCATTAACTCGTGTTTTATGACTTCACGGACAAACTGGAAACAAGATTCTCGAATCTGCCAGACGAATGACATCATAAAAAAACTTAGATTCCTTTATTCAAGGCCCTAACAAATTTTGCAAAGTCAACTGACTTCAAAAATCGTATATTCGGTAATTCTAATAAAACACTTGCGTGCCACATGACTTTTCTTTTCTTAACATTTGTCTCAAAAGTTATTCTTTTAATATGTTTGTTCTTTATAGGTATAGAGTCTGAGTTAAATTTAAACCAAAAACCCTTTCTTTTGGTTAGGCACATGTCAAAATAATCTCCAATTCTTATGAATATTTATAAAAATAATCACTTGTAAATATTGTATTTCATATATTGCACTGTAATGAGATCATCTGTATTTACAAATCCACAGAACATTAATATGCTCAGCCTCGCATTATGGCAAGCCTTGAAAGCATTTAAAATTCCAAACAGCCGCATTAGCAATAGGTACTTGTTCTGCAGAATAGACGTTCGTCTTACGTAATCCACAAAAGTTAAGTTATTTATTTGTAATCGAGCCGATGTAAGTTAATGTTATGATTAAAATAAAAAAAAATGTGTAGTAACCATAAAGTCATTAGTACTGATTTCTTTTTCTTCTTTGATACTATAGACAATAGACAGACTAAATTAATTCAATCTCAAATCACACTGCCCGACAGTGTCTCTTCTACAGCTCATGCAAGTATCAAGATAATTTGTCATTTTAATCTTATAATGCCTGTTTATATTATGAAAATGAAATCTAATCCAAAAATAGTTAGGCTTTTTATTTTAATTATACATTCACTTGTACTTCGTTAATTACATGATGTTAGCAAAACTTACTCAATAACACCATTGCGACGGCTTTTATAAATGGCAAGTGAAGTTCTGGATATAATGTTTAAAGATCTTTACGTAAAGAACCTTATCCGATTTGAAGATACACATATTGAAAGTAATTTTTATTGCTACTCAGGAAAATGGGAATAGTACCTTAAATTATTCATTCACGAGTGCAGAAGCTAAAGCACAGCCTCATCTGCGTATCACCTTTTCCGTGAACGAATCTTTTATTCATGAAAGTCGTGTGATTTTCTTGGAGATTTAATTTTGTTTCTTCAGAAATTGCCTGTTATTTATTAGATAAGGATCGCTTAAGTTTTTCTCCTAAAAATTCAGGTTATTTATTTTTTAAGATTTCACCACAAATATATAGTTTTCAATTTTTTTCCTAACAAGTAGATACTACCCAAATTTCATAATTCTAGGTCAACCGAAAGTACCCCTACTAATTTTGATTCCTTTTACAGTGTCAAATTATTAGTTTTTTGCTATACCATCGGTCATATCTTTTATTTAGGAAATTAAGACGCCATAAATCTGAGTATATGGTTTGAATTTCAACTAGATATCTCCAAACGTCTCTGAGATAGAGGCTCTTGAGAGCCAGACGCACGGACAACAAAGTAATCTTATAAAGCCTTTTTTCCTTAAAAGGTACGGAATCCTAAAAATCCCGCACACAGCAGGGTAAGCAGAGGGAACATAGCGTTAAGATACTCCGTTTCGAGGCATTGCATGTCGAGTGGCTGAATTCAACACCAGGTTTTGTGCCATATCGATATTTTTTCGAATGGACTTTATTGCTGTTGACCTGGACTGGTCTTGACAGCGTCTCCGGGCGGGGAGGGACGAGAGTAGCTGGCCCCCGAAGAAAAAATACGAACTTTGATGGACGCTCGTGAAGACTTGGCGATCACAGTTCCCCTGACATAGGTCCTGCGCTGCGTACACTAAGCAGGCAATAGCGAAGAAATTAACATATTAATAAATAATAATTCATATCCCCGTGTGGGGATACAACCCACAACCACCGTGTTACTGTCATACCCTTTTGCCCCTCCGCCACGACGGCCTCATAGGCCAATAGGGGAGTTATATCATTATAATCGATAATATAATAAATAACAGGAAAACGTAGGATGATGTTCTATCGCATGAGTTTCAACTTTGCTATCCAATATAGGGGTCGGAGGATTTGAATAGGCGCGTTAATCGACGCATTAGCGCAAAAGAGTTCCGATCGACCATCAATACGGCCATCACCGCAATCACGGTCGCTGCGGACGAGGGGCCGTCGTTAGTTCTTTACTTTGAAAATCGAAAAAAGTGTGACGTGATATTGCTAGAAAATAAAAGCTGGTTTGTTGATTTTAACGATGTCAATATCGCGTTGCAATAAATATCCAAATTTACATAGATCTAATACAAATACTTTATTTACATACGTATTCCTATTTCAAAGCGTTAAAAAAATAGATTTCGTTTATATTTAAGTTAAATAATCAATGTTTAAATGATGAACTTAAGTTTTAAATACATAGTTTAGTAAATATTCAATAATATTTAAATAATAAAATTAAAATATTGAAATAATATCATAATGTAGGTATAACTATAAAATACAAAAACTTTATTACTTATAAACTTAAATAACCATTTAAATTGATTATTATTGTTATTATGTATAACGATGGAAACAATTTAACCCAAAACATTTTATTAACGCGGCAACCGACACTTCAGTTAGAATCGAATGATCACAGTATGGTTCATTGCTCTCATTGTCCTGTCAAATGGAAGTTAAAAGTCGTACTATAGCACTACATCAGAAATAAAAATGCTAATATTTCATAATAATGTGAAATTAAATTAAATATAAAAAATATTTCTTTATAATAACATATAACACATATTATAATAAAAAAAATACATTATATATATATATAAGTCTTTTTGTGATGCTAATAAGGTCACATCATGTACATTGTAACGTAGACACGAGTAACACAATATGAAAAGTAAAATAACCAATATCTATTTATTAGACTGCCATGAGAAAGAAAAACATTTGCACAAACAAACAAAACAGTGAACGGTAAAAAATCGACCTTTGGGGGGCACCGAGTGGGTGTATGAATGAATTACGAGACGTAGTAAATAATGTTTAGTGAAGATTTTTGTTTTAAAGCCATCTTAATTCCTGATTTAGTATAAAGACTTAATATTCTTGTTCACAATAACTCAAGGTGGTCTCTGGCCCTTTCCGGGCAATAACCCTCACTTTACGAGCGCTCTAGCACAAAGGTACATTAGCTGAACAACAGGAATAGGTAACTTGTGAATGTGCTTAAGCCGTGGCTGGACGGCAGTTTATGATTTATAATCACCTTATGCAAATCTATAGCTGAATGTAGCTCGGCTTCTGCGTCATTTTATATAGGAGTGCGCGCGCGGCGGCCGCGTGACGGGACTTGACGTATGATTCCAGTCATTTTATTCAATTTTCTGCCCACTACGTTCAAATTATTATAACGTCCGTCAAGTGGTTATTTATTTATCTAAATAACTACTGTAACTACTACTAGTCTACTTCGAGCGTATGCTTAGAAATTCTCTTAAAGCACACGATGAATGTGTCTTAGAAATTGTAAATTGCACACTTTACTGTTCGTCCCGCGAAGATGTAACTGGAGATTCGTCGGAAGTAGTACCCAGTGCATATTGTACATGCACATGCAAGAATATTATATTTCTCGCATTTACTCATAAAATTTTATGGAGTCGTATATTATGTCATACTCTTAAATAAATCTCAAATTTATTATTGTATTATTGTATACATTTTCTTCAAAATCGTCTCTGAATCACTTACGATATTTTGATTTTTTTTATGAATAACGCTATCTGTATTTTATTTATTTTACTAAATTTCATTGATAGTAAAATAAGTTAAATTCAAATAACAGATAATATGAAAAAAAATAAATTTATTAAAATCCAACAGCTAATCACGGTCAAAACACAAATGATGTCATACAATTAAAAATATCAATAAAAGAGTGTCGTATCACTCACCGTAATCGTATCGTAGATGCCGTTCTGGTCGCTGCGGAGTGGCGAAGGTAAAGTAGCAGAGGGTAGAGTGTTTTCAGCTCGTGCCGGCGGAGGTGATATTTGTAACGGGTCCCCATTTCGAGACCACGTTCGATGGATTTGCCAGCTTGTGTCCGTAAATCTAGCCTTGTCCTACGCAAAATACAATCAAATTTAGTATATCTTAAAGTACCTAGTACTAAAAAATATATATAGGTAGGTACTTAATGTACTACTTATACAAATCAAACGGTAAGGTGTAAAATTCTATTCAAAACACTGTCAGACTTTCAACTGTTGTAAATTGAATTAGTACAAAAACTGAAGTGTATAATTAGGCGTGTTATTAGCAACTGGACGTAGTCACGGGCCCACGGGCCGCTCAAAAAGGTTTCGCGGCCAACAAAGAGCTTTCAGATCCGTGTTAAAATGATAATGAATGTAGAAGTGCCGTTTGTCGTGTAATTACTGTTTAGACATGCGATATGGTTTGTGGCACTTTCCTTACGTCGATTTCAGTAGGTGGAGAGAGCCGCTAGAGATACCTCTGCTGGTCGACGCTCGATAGCCACTCGAGACGAATTCAATATTCTGGTCACGCGCGGAACTTCTAAGCTGGACTTCTTTGTATTACGGAACACGTCCATCGCTCATACCGTACAGGATACTGCAGCGTATAATCTTAAAAGGCGCTAGGCACGTCGTGGCCACCTAACCTCATAGCATAGTTTACACCTTGCATAAATTCTCAAATTAATATTTATCTTTTCACTTTACATTTTTTTTATACTAATATATCGTCATTTATTTTGATAGATCCAATTAGAAGATTTATCCATAATAAGACTAAGGTTTTTAAAACCCTAAAATCACAATCATGTACTTTGAATTTAATTTAAGTTTCAGAACGATTAATCATAAAATGTTTTTATATTTAATTAATTATAATATTTAATGTTAATGGAAAAAAATATAAAAAAAGATTAGGATGTATTTAGTCGGCACAATAGTATTAACTTATTGAAATGAAATATTTAATAAATATGATATAGTTAACTTATACATATAAAAAAATCGTAAAGTATGTCTGCGATTTCAAAATAATTTTAATATTGCGCAGCAACATAGAGGCTACCTTTTATCCTGGAATTCCCTCAGGGGAGGGGTTTACGCAAGGAAAACTGCTTTCTCGTGCGCGCCTACACCTACGCCTACTTAGATTTGAAATAACTAAACATTTTTTTTATACAATTTTTTTTACGAGCACAATTAAATAAAATCCTTTTGATTTGAATTACGACTTATTAAGAGTATAAAAATATAGATAAACATACTAAAATCATTGATAAATTTTCCCGAAAACCACTTAAATAATATTAAATAAATATAGTTCAAACGGACGAAGCCGGGCGGGGCCGCGATTTGTTACTAAAGTATTTGTATTGTATTAAAACATATTTCAATCAAAAACTCTTGAAAGATAAATGAAGCATATACTTAAATCATTTTATAGATAACCTTACGCAAATCGATTGATACCTTGAAGGATACTTATTGGTAATCATAGAAGTAAAACATAAGCTATAAATTAAGATAATGTAAGTATCAATGTAACTTTGAGGCCAGTCGTGGCGCAGGGCCACAAATGTGTTATTGTAAGCGCGATAGATTGTGAGTTCGATCCCCACTCGAGGAAATGAAATATTTATTTAAATGTTAATTTTAATTTTTTCGCTCTGGCATTTTGCCACTCAACACGCAGTGTCTCCAGAATTCGGCGGAAAATGGCGAACAGAGTGTCTTAACACTAGGTTCCCTCTGTCTACACTGCTGTTTGCGGGATACAGTGCGAAGCTGATTTTAATCAATGTAATTTTCATTACAACTACTTCATAAACAACTAAGTAGGTAAGTATTTACGACTACGGATGTTGATTTAAAAAATATGCAAATAAGTAGTTCGGTAACTTTAATATCATTAATTGGGTGATCTTAACGTATTGTATAATTTTTAATCGATAACGAAGTGTGATAAGTATTTCTATAATTAGCTTACCATATAATGAAATACAAAAATATATTCTACAATATTTAATCGCAGCAAAAATGTAGGTTTAACAAGTATCATATGTGCGTATCACATATATACACAAAGATAATTTAATTTATTTCGAGCAACTTTCTACATTAATATCATAGCAGATTTGGCCTTCTTAGATAAGGTGATAAACATCCCACGTGCTGGATGTATTGAATGTTGTAAAAGTAAACAAAAGTATGCGTGGGCGCATGCCTATGCACTTCACATTTGGTTATTACTTTCCACACATTGGACGAAAAGTAATAAATCTAAAACATACACGTTACGTAGAATATCATAAAATATATATACATATATTTATTCTATTATAATTGTTATTTAGCCTCGACCCTTAAACCTGTTTTTATGTAATTTTATATAATCTCGATGAGGTAGTGGCCGTCACATATAATTTTCATATTTAAATACACATTAGCATTTAAAATGAGAAGTATTTGGGTATAAGTAATATTCAAACACATCTTTGTTTGTTCGCTTTTCTTCCTAGAGAAATCGTTGATTTTAGAGAGTACGATTATAGATGTTAATTACATCTAGTTCCACTTGAGATAAAACGTATCTGTGAAAAACAATGTAAATAAATTACTTTACGGAAATAATTACTATAGAAATGAAGACCACTATTCAAAATTTAATTAAAATACATGGTATAAAATTGAAAGTACCTAACGGTAAACAATTTTTTTTTGCTTACTGACAATGCCTTAAATTTTCCATATTGACTCTTAATTTTTATCATAGTTAGTAATATCTTATCACTTAATTTATTAAATTCCAAATTCATTTCAGAGTGTAAAAACGGTTAAAAACAACAACCAAAACATCATTGCGATATGTTTCTTCACTGATAAAAAGTTATCATATCAGTTAAAGAATAAATGTACACAAGTAAGCGGTATAAACAGAGGTCAAGGACAATCGGGGCACGCATAAGCTGCGAGATTGCTGCGGCAGATAGCAAAATGGGCGGCCGGATCGTTTTTCCTACCCGCATTATTTGCCTCTAGCAGCAATAAGAGAAAATGGCGGGACAAAAAGTTATTATTAACTAAAAAATTTGATGTGTCTGAACGAGCTGATGAACTGATGTTTTTGTATGTTGTATAATGAAATTTTATATCGCCACAATTTTACAGTTATTATATTATGTATTTCCGTATAACCTTAATTAGGCAGCGTATTAGGTAAATAATCATTCGTAACTACGTAATACGTTAAAAGCGTAGGTATTATTGTAAACAATACTTAGTTTTGTTTTATGAATTCGTGTTTAAAGTTTAACAAATTTCAAATATAGCGCAAGCGTACTTAAGAGTATAGAGTAATTGGAACAAAGTTAAGCTGCCTTTTCACAAAACAAAATATAAATAAAAATCATAATAAAAGGATATTTAATAATATAGTAGAAAAATTCTTGTAAAAACTGAAAACATGTTACTTAATTGTCATAATGGCAAAATTACTATTGAACATGTGCACTTAGTTAATCGAACTAAGAATAGCAAGCAACTTCATTGCATAAAACCTTGATTTTTCTTTCTCCGTTCCCCACTTTCTGCCGGATTCTGGAGGTATTGCGTGTTGAGTGGCAGAACTCAACGCCGCGCTTTGCCTCGACACTAGAGCGAAGAAATGGAAATATAAATTTAAATAAATATTTCACCTCCTCGAGTGGGGATCGAACCCACAACCAGTCGGTTTTACAGTCACACTTTGTGCTGCTGCGCCACGACTAGCCTCAACTGGCCTCAACCATGGATTTTTCTTTCTATTTTCAAATTAATTTTCCAAATTAACATCTTGAGGAGTGAATGCCGAGTTTCACGTTACTGTTTATTTGTAGAGATTAGAGAACAACATTGCCGTTCTATGGCTTCACGTTCAATTGACATTTGACACCTAACCGTCAACATTTTAAACGTCAACTGCGTGGGGTTCGAGCAACGATAGTAATAAGTTATTGAATTTCAAAGTAATACAAAAGTATTACGACTATACTTTCTAGTTATGTTATGCAAATTAAAAAACATTTACTTATTGTAAATATTAGATATAGCTATAAATGAAATTTAAATTTATTTGTAGTTGACTAATACTAAAACTATTTGTCGTACACACTACATACATAGACTGAGACATCTGTGTCAACAACCAATTGATTTTAAAAAAATAATTTACTTTTACTAGTTTGGATTTTACATAAAAAAAATATGATTACTTTAAAATTCTGCTGCGACTAATATCTATACATTTAAAAGCTAACATAATAATTATTAAAAAAAAACCTCTTTAACCATCAAATCATATTTGTCATTAAGAATACATCTAAGGCCTAAGTCATTGATTGTTTTACGATGTCGAGTAAGATGTAGAGTTAATGGGTGTCAGTGAATCCTAGTGAGATTTCAATTATCACGTTACTGCCGGATATAACTCTAATTTGCAAGTATAACAACAAGCAAAGAACGTAACCTGTGGCCTTCAAATGATAAGATAACCTTGCCTTCCAATTTATTTCATACTAACTCGGCGTTCCAACTGACGTGCAGAAAAGAATCTAATGAAACGCTTATCGGAGCTGACGTTGTTTCGACGGTTAATACAACCGGTTGCTATTTACATGTATAAATATACCTTTATAAATATATTATTTGTTGAACATTGTTTTACTCATATGTCAAATTCGACATTCGATTTATTATGTTTAAAATTTCAACAAATATTTAACGTTTAAAATGTTTTTATTTTCTTTTACTTTTATTTTAACCTTAAAACGACAAGTACAACGAAAAAGTACCTCATTTTCAAAAGGATCATCTGAATGGGAAACTCGTCTCTGTTTATCCCCGGTAAATGACAGCCTCCTCTTGAACAGTTTCATCTTTCAACCGGAGTTTACGAAAGAAGTCACCTCTCCTTGTAGTCGGTGATACGGATCATTACTTATTTGTTAAATACGAATGCACTTTGATAACATTTTTGCAAAAATCCAGGTAGTAAATATGAATGATACAGAATATTTTCGCGCCATCTAGTCTGTGCGCGCATGCCGTAACATCGTAGTGCGATACGGTCGCGCGCCCGCCGCGCACTGCCCTGCTCGAGCACCCACCGCGCCGCGCGACCGCGACCGCGCCACCTTCGCGACACACCGGCAGCCGGGAGCGTGACCCGTTGGCTCCCTCGAGTACAACGTCAACAAACGCACTTCAAACGAACATCTACTAATAAATAGTATCTACGTTTGAAATGTTAGTGAAACTTCACATCTATTTTTCCTTATATTCTGATGAGAAATTTTTACAAAGTTTCTATTGGTTTCTCGTGGAAATTCACAAAATCTACATGTGCATTTTGAATGGTTTTCCAGAACATGTCATTTCCAACATCCGTTTCCGTACCAGCAACTGAATTATGCGTCTACGCACAAAATTACGAGTGCAGTTAAACATCCGGTGTTACCATAAACAATATACTAATATTAGAATCTATAGGTCTGCATTTGACATTTATGCCAATTATTACAACATTTATGTATATAGGCACAGCAGCAAATCAGTTTGTTTAAGCTAACGCATATTTTAAGAATACGTATATATTTTATCACCGACTTTACACCGCTCTTTTTGTTTGCACTTTACAGTTACGCAAAATAACTATGTGCTAAGTTTGTGACATCGCTTACTAGAGACTTATTTGATTTAGAAATTTACAAAAAATATTTATTTTTAAAGCTTTCGAGAAAATGTTTGTATATTAATAAATAAAGCTAATGACCTGCCCGATATTGAAGAAATAGTATAACATAAATTATTTGAAACTATATTGATAATTTAACACCATATTATGCTTATCATTAAGTGTATCCTACACTTAATGATAAGCATAATATCTGATCACAATATGTATAGACATTTTTCTACGTGTACCCAGAGGTATAAAGCGCTAGTCATTTTAACTTAAATTTGCTTTGAATAAATAAATTAGCTTACAAAATAACTATGTTGTCCAATATCACATTGTGTACTTGATCAAAACTTCTGAATCTATTAAAGTTACTATAATTTTTCTGTATTGCATATTATAATTTAAAAAATAAAAATATGATGCAATCTCAAGAAGACTATCTGAAGAAAATGCAACTTAAACTCGGACAAAAATTTTCAAATCCACAATGGATTGTAACATTGCTCACAATCGCGATCTGCAAATTAAATACGCCCGCAGCAGTTGGAAAGAAATTATATGTAAAATTTTATCTTTATTGGCGAAAGGTTTTTGTTATCTTCTTTTGTTCACATCTTTAAGATGTAATACTTCTGATAAATCAAGGATCTTCCATTTATTTCATATGTAAAAAATATAATGCTACATAAAACTTGGCGTAATTTTCAACTAACTATAGTCTTGTTCCAATAAAAAAAAATCCAGCTACTTCCACAATTCCAATTATTTATTACGAACTCCCCAAAACCGTCACAATTAATCCGAGCTGCCAATATGTTGTTATCTAATAGTAATGATAATCTAGGGATTAGCAATTACTACAAAAATACCGATAAAAATATTTGTAAATTTATTTGTTGTTACTTTTCGAAAAAACAAATGTACAAACAAACACAAACACATGGAATCAGTTCAAAATGATGTACGATCTTTCCTACAGTGTGTATAAATTAGGAATAAATACACAATCAACAGCCATTAAAGCAGGTATCTGAAGGCATCCAACTCAGAATCTTCGCATATATTTCATTGTACGCAATAATTGTAATATATTGCAAGTTTTGAGCTCAGCCCTGAGTGGCTCATTTGTCTCAATCATTACAACTATGCATTGAATTTATGTGACTTTATTGATGATATTTCTATTGTTCAAGCATAAGAATCTATAATAAGAAATAAAATTTAATAACTAATGACTTTCTGCCAGTGTTTATAACATTATCTTATTATCATCTATCGATATGTCGTGGCGTCACTTAATGACGGAAAAAAACTTAACTATAATAAAAAATCTTTTTCCGAAACATATAAAAACATTTCACCCTGTATCCCGCAAACAGGGTAGGCAGAGGGAGCTTATTGTTAAGACGTTCCGTTCCCGGATTTCTGCTGAATTCTGGAAGCATTGCGTGTTGAGTGGCGGACCTCAACACCGCCCTTTGCTTCGACACGAGAGCGAAGACAGAAGCAGGAATGTAAATTTAAATAAATATATCATTGCCTCGAGTGGGGATCGAACCCACAACTAGTCGCGTTTAGTGCCACACTTTGTGCCCCTGCGCCACGACTGGTCTGCTGTAATTTAATTTTTAATTTTAATTTAAAAATTTGAACGTAGCGAGATTTGAAAAAACAATGAAATGTGGAATAACAAAATGTAATGAAAAAGTGTAGGAAATATACAAAATTGTCCTAATTAGGCTGGGAACCTCTGTTCGACAAAGATGCCGTATAAGTGTCATATTCGACTATTTAACAGGTAAATCTTTGAGTAGTTATCCGTAAGGCCCACCCCTAAACTAATGGGAACGAAAACATATAAGGAATGCAGTATCATGTCTGTGTTAACTTACTATTATTTGTAATCTATTTAACATCCTCCTCTCGATACGTTTATTTTTCCTTTAGTAATTCACACTATCATAGGCTACAAATTTGTTTATATCTATAAAATGTTTTAACTGCAAATTATATAAAATATTCTAATATTACGTTATGATTTTACTGTTTTTATACTTTCGCCCTTACATTAGTACAAAAAAAACATATCATGGAATCCACAAGCTTAGGAACAGTGGACCGTCGTGTCGGCCATATTGTTTAGATGACAGACAATAGTTCCATTATATACTCAACAGAAATATGTAAAAAATAAGGGTTATTTTATGAACGCAAGCCACATTTTGACACCATGTCTGACGCGCAACTTTCTTATTCACGTTCCATTATCATAATCATAATGGAAGTGCATACAACCAGCAATTTCCAACCACAAACGGCACTCCGTATCAGATAACAAGCTTATAGTAAAGAGGATATTCAGTGAGCTGAATACACGAAAGTTGATCATCTTCTGTGTCATGCTTTGAAATTGCAAAGTTCTAGTTACACAAAGACGAAACACTTTTGTTTACTATTTGTTTTTATATCTTTAATAAACATTTTTTATACTCAAAGAATGCTAATTACAAGATTTATATCGATTTATAATAACAGTAAAATTAGTGAAACATGGCATAATCGGAATAATATTATATTCGTGTTTTGCTTTTACAGGCTAGTTCAATAATTTATAGCGTTGGGCCCTGTAAACTACCACACAACATATCTAAAATGTTCGGTTGGCGTAGAGCATAATAATAGTTCACTATTATTTTTAGTGAATAGAATAGAAAGTAGTGAACAGATAGTTTAGTGAGTAGAAAGTTCATTCTTCTATATATCTATATGATAAAAAATTAAACTTTATAAATTAATAATAATATAAAATTTAATAGCGTTGTCTCGTAAAGCAAAAAATAAAATATATATGTATTTATTTATTATAACGTGTCTTTTTTTACATCTTACTATTATTTACCGACCTATCCTTTAATATTTTTAGTAATTTTGAAATTATACAATAAATGTTACTATAAAGACTGACAATACCTACTTATTAAAGGTTACTGATTTGATTTGCAAGCACAATTTGAATATACTTCCATTGCCACACTCGACTAATACTTTATGATTGTTATAAAGAAACCAGTTCTAGCAGCTAGATGACAGTCTCTACCAAGAGTCGTAATTATGAAATAGTGTTCATTGTTTAAGTATAGGTAGATCACAGTAGGTATATGTATATACACATATATATATACATATTATTTATATAACTAACGAACTTAATATATTAATTTATAAAATATAATACTTTTCAAAAATATTATAATATATTTTCATTCGGTTTAATGCATGTTATAAATAATACTTATTAAGGCTTGTTTTAAACGACTAACAGCGGTACTTGTTCTTAACGGTATATATATGTATATATTGACACTGAGGTGCATTCATCACAAAATTAAATAATCCTTTGTGAAGATAGGTACACTAGACTAGGCAAAACAGTCGGCCAAAGTACAAAATAAATACATAACATTAATACAGGTTTATACGTATATATATATATATTGTTCTTTTCTAATCACGACGTAGTAGCAATGTGCCAAGAGAATAATATTTTAAAATGAGATTATCATTTATAAAGATAACTTACAGTATTTTGTAGTCGCTGTAACACCTCCGTCGAATTGGCTGGATCCGAGACCTCGATTGCGCTCGATATCTGAAACAATAAATTTTGTAAATAACCTTTTATAATATATATTTTTTTATCTATAAATTAGATATTTAATAAAATGGATGTGTAGTAAACATTAAGAATTATGTGAAAATCGCTATAATTACATTTTATATATAAAAGAAACAAATAGTATGTATTTGTTGAAAAGTATGAAAGAGTTGCCGTATTTTGCCCACAAGAACAATAAAAGTATACGCTCATCTTGTCAAACTATCTTATAACAAAAGATTCGTGGATCACAAACGGGCAAGTGGGTTAATAGCACCCGAAGGAGAAAAGCGACGGAGTAGAACAGAACAATGTCCATGTCTGCATTTTATTTCTAGGTATCTCGAGCTGCTAAAGTTTTCCTGAGCATTATAAGCCTCGATATCATAGCGCTATAGAAACTCTACTTATGTAAGTAAAAGCAGGAACTGGCAGAATGGTGCGTGTATAATAGTTATGCGACTTTCATACTATATTAGAATGAAATGTTACGTGATTTGTCTAAACTTAATATTGGCTCACAATAAGGTTGCCTTAAAACAACCCTGGCGTCCAGCCAGCTAAATGTAGGCTACGGGCATTGTACGATATTTTGTTATTTCTCAATAACAAACAAGTGCATTATATAATTGATATCTATTTTTAATTTCTATTTAGGTAACATAAAATCAAAAAAAAATAAATCAGCTTCACGCTGTATCCCGCACACAGCAGGGTAGGCAGAGGGAACCTAGTGTTAAGACACTCCGTTCCCCACTTTCTGCCGATTTCTGGAGGCATTGCGTGTTGAGTGGCAGAACTCAACGCAGCGCTTAAATTTAGGTAACATGAATATAAAATTAACATAATAACGACAGTAGACGAAACACTTAATGCCAAAATGAATTAATCACAGCTTAACATAAAGCTATAAATTATTTCAATGACAAAGTATACATGTATTTAATTTTTATTATTATCTCAAGAATAGTAAAAAGTTGTAACTCTACTACATATATAAAATAGTATAGGAATACCCAATTAATTCGACTCTGTAATCATCGTTACAATATCCCTTTTATACCGATGTCTGTGCCAACCGATAACTAGTGACTTTGATTTTCAGCATTTCAATAAAAAAATATGGATAATTTAGAAAATGTGGCTAGCGAGCCATATTTCATGTCAAATACAGGTTTATCTGCTATCTTGTGGCTTAAGTGGTCCAGAGCAGTAATTTGTGGTTATTGTCTGCACGATATCTCCCATATCCGCCATACGATTGCTTTACCATAATGTATACCAACACTTCCAACACTACAAATCGAAGTTCGAAAGTTTACATTTTCCCTTAAAATTCCTATTAAGTACAGTATACAGTCATGTGAACTATGTGAAAGGCCAGCTTCCTAGCTTACTTGAAAGGTTTTATAAATCATAACCCAGTTTTTATGAATTCTAAGATTTTTTTCATTTAGTCATTCACATATCAAAAGACCAGTCGTGGTGAAGGTGCTAAGACAACCGTGCGACTGTAAACGTGACAAGTAGTGGGTCCGATTCCCACTCGACAAGATGAAATATGATATTTTCATTTTCTCGCTCTGGTAAGGAGGCAAAGGCGGAAGTATTTTAATGAGATGGAAATGTCTTGCATGAAATTTAAAAAACATATCATCAAATGTCGATCAATTTCATTTGTGACACAGTTTATCCGCCTACAAGAAGTTATTTATATATGTTTCTAAAATAAAAATGATGGAATAAAAGCTATCAAGTGTTACCGCAACTACTCAACTATTGCGGTAACGAGCTTAGAGTTTCGAATAGTAGAATATAATAACAATGTATATAAATATATACATATTATTATTAAATAAACACGTCCATGACCTTTTCTGCTCTTTCTTTCCTTTTGTTCTTTTTTTTGTGATTTTGACTTATTATTATTATAACATATCTACTGCTTTTTACAATAGAAAAATTGAAGATGTAATTTGTCATGGTCTATTCCGGTGAATGCGTTGTCTTGTTTTAGGTTCCATATTCTGTGTTTCGTCTTAATTTGTTTATCGCCTCGTCGTCTCTATGAGAGATAGCTTTCTTTAAGTTTCCTAAAGATAATAAATATTTGGAATTCAGAACTACGTTATCATTTAAATAAAATGTTCTATCTTGTTAGAGTAAATCCATCACTTATTAAATATACATTTCTAGGTGAATATAATATAAAAAATAACAAATATGACAAACTATAAAATGGAAGATAATATAAAGATTATTTTTAATAACACAACTGATATCATCTAAAGACCATATCAACGGCTTCCTGACTATCTTATTACGTAACAGCTGCGTCTGTGTTACAATTACAAATAAGAAAATTAACAAAACATATACCTACGGGTGCGAAATAAAGTTAACAGAGTAACGCAACGAGCTCCACGCGATGAAAACACAGTAAAGGATTGTTTATGAACTGAATTTAGCGAGGTTCGTCAAGAAGCTCGGCCACTCCACATGCCGCAATGCCGTATAAATAAACCCAGCGCTCCACTCCCTGGTCTGGAGTCGGCAATCGCCCTCATTCGTGTTACTTGATCGACAACAGGCCCCCACTCACTGAGCTGTTTATTGGGTCAATCAGGAAATCGCAACGTGTATACTGCTTATTATCATAGACAATTTCCTGTTATCAAATAATGTATAAATATCTTAAACCAGATCAATATACCTAATTTCATCACTATAAGAATGTATTTCCTTAACATTTACCAGTAGTTTAAATTTCCCAAAATATAATCGAATTTTGTTTATGTCAGTCAAAGCGTTTTTGAAAGTCACGAAGGTCTATAATTTAAATGTCCTGTAGTGGACACCCGGGACTATTAACTGTCAGCCAGTTCGACCGCAATTTGTAAACATGTTCTTAGTAATTATAAGGCTCTCTGGGTTCCAATCAACGGCTACATACAGCTTTGACAATTCAATATGATTCCGCAACACTCGTACGCCTCGCAGCTTAATTAAGTTGTGTATTTTTAATTAAATGTTTCCTTTAGCGTTTTTTTTTTATTTCGGCAATTTTTTTTTTAGGTGAAATGTATAAAACATAATAAAACATACGATTAATTAAGTTTCCTAAAGTTCATCGGAATAAATAAAGAAACACAAATACATTTTATTATTACCTACCGTCCCAATTACTAAATTACTAAGTTTTAAAATGACGATGAAATGATCCATTGAACTAAACTTATTTATTACTTCATTTGAATGAAGGTTTTGTGAGATAAATTATGCATTTACAGATCTTTTTGATGCAAAAGCCGCCGCAAACACATCAATTCAGTAAGTTGACTTCAGGCGTGCGCACGAATTCCGAGACGCCGCTTGCATACATTTAGTTTATAAAATGGTACATTAAATTGTGAAGGGATTTAATAAAATCTTTAAGGTGAAATGTTATTGTCGTTTTATGGTTGATTGTCTGATATGCATTTGGAGTTCGCTATCATCTCGACCAGGATGTGGTAGCCTCTCAGCCTCTCACCAAACTGGGGCACATATATACGTACATATACGAACATTTAGAGGTGTGTAAACAATAATATAGGGATATAAAACTCAAAAGGAGTTAAAGTAATTAACATATTAAAATATATTTTATTGTTATTAGCGATATGAAAGTTACCGTTGTTAAATGTTTAATTGTGTGAGAGAATGTTTCGTGAATCTCATATCCTTACAATTACATATGTGTTTTAATTATTTATTAAATTTAATCAATTTGTCACTCAGTTTTTAATTTATACAATATTGTTATCTAGTATTCAGTAATGATATTTATGTACCATTAACCAGTCTATCGGTTAGATTAAAATCAGCTTCACGCTGTATCCCGCACACAGCAGGGCAAAGGGAACCTAGTGTTAAGACACTCTCGTTCCCTACTTTCTACCGAATTCGTGTTGAGTGGCAGAACTCAACGCCGCGCTTAACCTCGACACCAGAGCGAAGAAATGGAAATATAAATTTAAGTAAATATTTCATCTCCTGAGTGGGGATCAAACCCACAACCAGTCGGTTTTACAGTCACACCTCGTGCCGCTGCCCCACGACCGGCCTCGATCGGTTAGATGGTATCGTTGAAAAGTTTCTGGATATAATTTAGATACATATTATGGTTTTGGTTCGTCACCTCTCAGAGGATAATATAAATATAAATAACTTCTAAATTTAAATAATATACTAGAAATATTTAGGCAATTTTATATTCTATGAGAAAAGTTAGTGCTAATTCTCATTGCTTTTCTCTCCGCGTACCACGTAATAAGATATAGAGATGCGTAAAAATAATAAAAATTGACCACTCAAAGCACTACAATTTGTATTATTGTAATAATGACTACAATTAAGTGTAACAAAACCTATTATTCTTAGATTTCGTACAAGACAAAGCATATTATCGTCGCACATATTATATAACTCGAACTCATTGTGTACGCTTGTACGAATGAGGGTTTGTAATTTAAAATGTCTTACGTCAATTTAACGTGATTTTCAACTAAAAAAAATAAATTTGAATACAGAGTAATTTAAACCCAAAAATCCTAGACTTTAATTACAATTTCTTTTTATTCTGCTACCATTTCTTTCATATGGTGATATGTTCCAGTAGTGATATGAATATAGGTAGAATAAAAAAGCAGCGTCACATTGGAATTATAATATGTAATTCACGTATTCTTTTAAAAGTAAGTACAATTTATGTGCGTTTTATATTATTTTATATAAGTAAATTTATAATAATCTGATAATAATCTTGGTAATAAATATTTTAAACTCTCATCAAAAGACGTCTTACAATAATAATAATCTTAGATGAATGTGGAATTATTTAACACCTAAGACATTCTAAATAATTTCTCTAAAGAATAGAATAGAGAGTGTAAACGATTGACTGGTTACGGGTTCGATCCCCATTCGAGGAAACGAAAAATTTATTTAAATTTATATTTTCATTTCCTCACTCTGGTAAGAAGGTAAAACGCGGTGTTGAGTTCTGCCACTCATCACGTCCTCCTCCAGAATTCGGCGAAAAGTGGGGAACGTAGTGTCTTAACACTACTGACTTAACAATCTGCCCACTCCTCCGTATGCGGGATTCGGCGTGAAGCTAATTTTTATTTCTCTAAAGAATAAGATAAACATATGTGCTGCACGTACAATTGTACATTGGTATTTCAATACTTGATAACAAGCTAATAACTAATAAGCAGAAGCCGCGGACGAGGTCTTCAAGCAAATGTTTGTTGCCTTCTACCATCCGCGGCGTAGTGAACGAGGCTAAACAAAGTTTCCACATTATATATTTGTTTTGCAAAACAAACAGAGCCACACTCTGAACTTCGAGCCGATATTATTTTAAATTGCTTTTATTCACACGACCCGAATTATTTATACATTAATGTTAAAATTTAATGTTTGTACATTTATTTCAAAATTTTAGTAATTTTTGTTTGTGTATAATTTAGCTTAACTTTCATTTTAGGTTACGTAACCTTTTTCTAAGCATCACGCATCTTTCATATGTAGCAACTAGCATAGTAGCAGATTTAATGTTTTCAAGTCCCGTAGGTTCCGCTATTCAATGTTAAAGGTCTTGGATCGTTTTGAAGAAGTGGGACTTTAGTGTTCCGAATAAACGAACATCAACAACAACATTTGTTGATGTTCGTTATTCGTTCGTTCGATATATATCTTATTTGAAATTAATTCTTTAATTAATTTTGACGAGTGCTATACGAATCATTACGTTATATAAAATTACCTTATTTATATTAAGCTGAACAAAAGCAGAAAATTTTAATTTATACCACTCCATTGAAAATTTAAAGCTAAACTATGATATTATTTTTAATAGTTTATTAAGACTGCTTAAATAGTAGCTTATGCTTTTATAGGTAAAACGTGAGAGTTACTTCAGGTCGTGTGTTGTGAGAAAGCAACTTGTCTCTACAATTGCTATTCCCGCCATAAAATTAATCTTCCAGAGGAAGGTAAAATATGTGGAAATGGGTTGACATTTCAAATATCCGCTCCGCGATAGCGTTCTAAATTGCCTGCAATTGTGGAACTTCTATATAAAAGTGCACACTTATTTCAGAATACTACGTTATGTATTTTTTATAAGCAATATAATTACTCGTATAATATATTATGGAGGTCGTTGTGGCGCAGTGTGAAAGCGTCTGACTAAGATCGCGATAGTTGTGGGCTCGATCCCCACTCGGGGGAATGATTTTAATTAAATAACTTTCATTTGACGTTGTGTTTTCACGTGGACGTGTACCTAATACAGGTTACCTATTCTATCCTACTATACCTGCTTATGCGGGAAAGAAGTGAAGCTTTTATTAAACTGAATTAAGAAAACGTATAAAAATTTTAACGTAGCAGGATTGGAATCCGCGCCTCTTTTCGCCATCCGCGTCCAAGCGTTCTGACCACTATGCCATACGTTCTCATCAAGCTACATCTAAGTTCTTTTACGCTTGTTAAACTTATTTGTGTTCTTAGCTTAGCTTATCTGTAGGGAGATTTTTTTTAATTTTCGCTACCCAAAGATTATTAAGATTTATCCGCTACCCAAGATTCCGCTACCTAAACGCTTTACTCAGAATTATAAGAGGGAATATTTTTTTAATTTTTTTATTAAATATTTTTATTTTTTTTTAAAGTATTTTTTATTTAAACGTTTTTTATACGTTTTCTTAATAAATATGTTTCTTTTCTTAGTGTCGTATAACACTCGCAAAAATTTTAATAAAGTGAAGTTGCTAGAAATATTATAAATGTTAAGATTTTTTTTTCTTGCTTGCGCTATGATGAATTGACGATATAATGAAAAAAGATATTTTAAAACTAACTTACAATAAATATTCTTAATACCCATGTATATGTAGTCAGCTTTGCATGAAATGGCACAGTGGTTTCCGCATGGACCATTTTATGCATACAAATGGTTAAAGCGTAAAATTTTGTGAGTCATGGCCGGTCTCACAAATCACTTAATAAAATGTTTTATTATTCCAATAAAATGTTCCAATAAAATGTGAACGACTAAATTTTGACATCATTCTTTGTAAATATTATAAAGCTACGTAAATATTAAAATATCATGTTTTATTCCGCATAGAGGTTAATTTAGTGTTAAGACACTCTCGTTCCCCATTCCGTCTAATTATCGGGGACAATACCAATACCTATGGCATTTACAGACAGTCGCTATCCACCAGCGCCACCACGGCTTTAAGCAAATACTATCAGCGTCATGCTGTATACAGTATAGCTCCCGTATACAGTAGTGTAGGCGGAGGGAACCTAATGTTAAGGCACTCCATTGCCCACTTTCCGCCGAATTTTTCTAGACAATACGTGCTTAGAGGCAGAACTCAACACTGGGCTTTCGCAATGGTGCCAGAGTGAAGAAATGAAAATATTTAATAAGTAATAATTCATTCTCCCGAGTGAGTTTAAATCCACAACCGTTCCAGTCACACCCATATAACCCTGCGCCACGACGGCCTCATATAAATACTAGTTTCAAATAAATTACATAACTTGATGGCATATAGGTGCTCATTGGTGGCGCAGCTCGTATCAATCTAGGCAAATGCGCGGTCAGGTGTTAAACGTGTTCACTCATTCCGTTGATTGCAGTTAGGAAGCAATTACAAGCAGATATAACGAGCTAGGTGACTATTTATGTTATAAATGATTTAAATTAACATAAATGAAAAGGTAATATTCTTTTCTAAAATATTGTTAACGTGAGATCTATAATTTTGAAAGGTTAATAATGTTATATTTTCAGTTAATTTTTAATTTAATTTTTTACAATTCAAAGTCATCCTTTTACCTACATACACGTTTTAATATAAATTTATAACTTTACACTTCTTACATATTCTCTTAAGTAAACAAAATAGAAATTTTCGTTTCAAATAGGAATAATTACTATCAATATTAGATAATTCTTCAACATTTTCAGATTTAGTAAACATAGATAACATAATATTGTTAGGCGAACCAACAAATCAGACACAAAATCCAACTTTTACAATAGATTTATTTACACTTGTTATATACACATATACTCTCGTAGTCACAATATTGAAATATGAATTATAATGACAAGTTGTCTTGACAATATCTTAGAACGTAATGAACACGAGTGCCGTGTCGTTTGTGCTTATATTGGAAATCCACCGGAAAAGACGCAGCACACTACCGCCACTTAATACAATCGATAATGGAAACAATATCAAATGACGTACTCGTAATTACAGTGACGTCTATTACTAC
>JAATLQ010027393.1:4358-74292 GCA_013421005.1 Heliconius erato x Heliconius himera
TCCTCTAGTCAAAATAATACCACAATTACAATCTTCACCGTCTTCCTCCACCGTCCAATCCTCTTTGTGGGGATGAGTGCATCCCCACAAAGTTTGAAAAGAAAGTGTTATTTTCAAACATTAGAGTAATGCTGTTAGCCTTATTGGCCTTTACAGCGACACCGGTTGGGGAGGGAAAAGGGGGAATTTTGTCCCTGAGAAAGAGCAAGCACTGTGTGGCTGCTTTAGAAGATGCCATCCAGATCAGACTCTGGTCTCCAGTTTTAAATATTGTGATGTGGCAACATATGTAAGTATTACAATTCTGTAGGAAAATTTGTCTCCCCATAAAATATATTAAATGAAAATAATTTAAATATAGTCCTTTATATATAGCAATCGTAACGACGCGTGCGTTTTTTTAAATAAAATATATATTAATAAGATAGAAAATTTATGTTAAAATATATCAATTTTTTTCACCGGACTTTGCATCCACATAATTTTCACTCTCGTCTGATGTGTTGGCTGATATAATACATCGTTAATATATTTAATCGTTCCGTTATATCATCAAGGACAGCGTTGGATCCACATTAAATATGTGAAGCTGTTGTCAGTAAGTACAATAGGTGTAGGCTGGTTTCATTTTTTTTTAAGGAAAAAGACAAAGCAAACGAGCGTACGGGTCACCAGATGGTAAGTGATCACCGCCGCCCACGACCCGGAGTAACACCAGAGGAGCTACAGGTGCGTTGCCTTGTCAAAAAACAATATAAACCAGTAACACAACGGCCGACGACGTCGCACATGTCGATCATTGACCACTGTCGACCACTACATGAACATATGAAAAAAAAACAAATATTTGAAACTACATACACAATTGCAGGAATAGCCATAATAGGGAGGACGGAATAAAATACGTGATCTTGGCGTTACTGTTGAGGCTAGGTTGATTTTTTCAAATCATATAAATGGTATAGGAAGTTCTGCTACATTAGGATTTGTGTTGGGAACTAAAACTAATTTCATAAATATTCATCTAAAAAATCGTAAATTATACGATAATGTTATCGTAACTCATATAAAATTAACATAAATCCTGCTTTACTTATATGAAAAAAATGTGCGAAAAACTAAAGATGAGATGACTGATGCAGATCTTTGACCTCTGCCGCTCGGTTATATCGGTGCCGATTGAAAATTTTCATGGTCAAGGAGATAAAGAATATTTGATTGCAAAAAATATTTTTGTTTATTTTGTTTCATTATTTCATTTGAATCAAAAATGGATTAACCGATTTAATTGCTGTTTTTACTATTGTTCGGCAAGCTTCTCTTAATATTAATGTACGGCTCAGTGGTCAGAACGCCTGGTCGGTTTCCAGGAGGCGCGGGTTCGAGTCCCGCTACGTTCAAATTTTTATTCGTTTTCTAAATAAGTATATTGCTTTTGTCGTGATGGGTGTCATAATCAGTATTTAGTGTTCGTTCTTCTTGCTGTTAAAACTGCATCCGTCTGGGCGTACTCTTTATTAAATTATCGATAAATTTTTGTGGCATCAAATTCTATTCTTCGACCAATGCAATTTTTTGCTCCCTTACGTTAGTTGGTCCTTGATTTGTTTGTTTGATTTGTTTACCCAGTTTATTCCAGACATGTTCTATGAGAATAAGGACTGGCGATGGTGTTGGTCACTCCAAAGCCTGGATTCCAACGTCAGATACTCGGAAACTATTACCGCAGTGTGAGGTCGACCATTATCATGCATCAAAAGAAAATTAATCCCGATTAATGGGGCATAAGGCATCACAATCTCCTTTAGAATGCCTGTTATGTCTTGCCGCAGTTAGGAACCCGTTTAGCTCCGTATGTGCTCCTAAGTACATACTCCATACTATTACTGACCCTCCACTACAAGATTTTTTTCCAACAATATTACACTATAGTGTTTATAACGTATCTTTCTCCGGGTCATATCCATATTTTGATCTTTTCATCATCTGGATTAAGTTAGAATCTGGACTCATCTAAAAAGAGTAATCTCCCCCAAGCGCTATCATCCCAATTTTGGTGCGAACGCGCAAATCTGGACCGGGCTACTCGATAATCTGCGGTGAGCAATGGGCTTCTGGCGGGTACCTTTACCAGCTTCTTTAACCCTTAAGTTTTAATGCTACAGTGCATGTATTCCATAAATTTACAGATACCCAAAAAATAATAAAAACAGAAAAGTTGTAAGTAAAATTCTATTCAAGTGTTCTTTTTTTCAAATTACATAATACTAGTATAGACGGCCAATACGAAATAATAATGTATTTTATATTGAACTACCGTTTTTTTGCGTTCCTCTAAATATGATCCTGAGGGTATTTTACAGAATGTTGTTCGAAAAAAAATATATAAATAGCTAATTTATTGAATTCGCTGAAACTTTACTTTTCAATATAGATAGGTATAGATATAGTTTTTAAAATTATATCATTATTACAAAACAAAAGTAATGCAGATTAGTATATTAATAGCTATATAGTTCAAGCCACGAGCGGGTAGCTCTTTGGGCTATTGTGCTATGTCATCTAATGTGGATAAACCTAGATTGCATTTGCATCCTTGACTATGGTGATCAAGGATGCAAATGCAATGTAGGTAATATAATAATAAATTATAATATTAATAAAATAATAAATTTATGCAATTTCGAGCTATTCAAATGAAATCGTCATATTTATTATTTACCCTAGTCGTCCCATATAATACGATACGACGTACATATCTATATGAATATATAATATATAATACTGCTACGTATTATATGAATATGCTATCTTACATTTAATTGACCTCGAATATTGTAGGTTAACTTGCATATTATTTCCTAAGCAAGATATGTTACATTATTTGAGACGGCAATTAACATCTGTGTTTAGATTTCACTTATTTTTCTATATTTGTGAGTTTATTGTCTGAGGCATAGGTCCCAACTTTTCATCCTAATGAACTATTGAGCTTCTTTATTTTTTTTTAGTTTTATGCTATCGGTTTTTTTGGTTTTTTATAATATTTTTAATATTCTACCCTTTTATAAGACGGAAGATTTCGATCTTATTATTTTCTTGATGGTGTTCACAGTCTACCAACTGTAGTCTATTGCCGCCACTAGGTATAGGTACCCTTTACTGTACTATAATAATGAAATTACGAGAGCATCCCTGTTATAAAGTATAAAAGTATTATAATTAAAGTATAAAGTATTTTTGTTTAAGGAACACCATAAAATAAAAAAATCGTGAAGCAATTTATTTATTTTTTTAAATATCTAATCAAGAAGACCCCCCTTGACACGAGGGGTTCGAGGATTGTTGTTTTTATTTTTATTTTGATAATATATTTGGTATCTGGTTACGACCGCAAGGTTAAGAACAACCGATTGACGGTCCATAGAAGCAAACTTATATTATGTACATACAGCTCGCGCGCTGAGCTTTGCATTTGTGTTAATTACTAAGAGATTACTAACAGTGGTAGAAAAAATGACTTATAAAAATAAATTTAAATTTTAGTAATCAATAATAAAAAAAATATACTCATAAAATGTATAATCTCTCGTTTGACATGTTGTTTGTTTTATTATTGAATTGTATTATGAACAATAGAATTATGCTTTATGTATTCTAACCGATCAATCCTCCACCTGGAATCCTGGTCGACTTCCAGGAGGCGCGGGTTCGAGTCCCGCTACGTTCAATTTTTTTATAGGTTTTCTAAATAAGTATTTTTCTTTCCTAAATGTGGAATAACACTTTAAACATGTTAAAAATAATATAACACTAATTTAGGGTAAACTGAAGCTGAATTTTTTTTTGTTATACTATTTCATCAAATAATAATATACGAGTACATCAAAAATCAGTTGCGACGTTGTTATTAGTAGGTGATTGTGCCAACAGTGGGTCACCCTTTTTTTAAATCTCATATCACCATAACTATATCAGCTATAGATGTCAAATTCTTGTGAAAGAAAGGCAGATTATTTGGCTACAGATTGGTTATGAAGTCATTGTAATATATTTGTTGGTTCGAGATATAATCATTATAAAAATATATGGGCTTTGAACCACTGTGTCCCAAAATGAGTACACAGTGGATCTACCCTGAAGGCACAGTGGATGAGGAGACTATTGCAACATGATTAGATAGATAATTTAAATATTTTTAATATTTCTTATCAAATCAGGTCACACATAATATATAATAACACTTTAATGTCAAGACAAAAACTAATTTTTAGTGACCGACCGAATATTCGGTTTCGGTTTCGGTCTCAGCCAGTGTCGGCCAAAAATCGTGGGTTCAGCTGAGGTTTCAGTTGCAGCCAAAATACGGCTGAAAATTCGACCAAACCGAAACTAAGTACTTGTTAGACGTTACTCTCAACCGCCTACCCACAACCGCCCCCGTTACAGTTACCCTCACTTCGGAGTAACAAATATATCTAATAATAAATTTGTCGTTAAAAATTTGCTGCTAACACTGTAATAGTAAAAAGATAAATTAAAAAGATTTCAAAAGACATTCGTTTCAATATAAAAATAAAATGCAATGACCCATATTTGTAAAAAATAAACAATTACAATTCGCTATAGTTTTCAATTTTACAGCAGGCAAAGTCAGGGATTTCGGTTGTAAATTTATAGCTAAATTGACAGTGATATTATATCTACTAATAATTCAATCTTCTTTAAAATATAAAATAATAATCCGATTCGTCAACAAGCCAGTAAAATAAACAAGTCGGTCAGTTAGGCACCTGCGTTCGCGAAGCACTGTTGTCGATACTTAGTGCTGCTAGAAATATTAATATTAATTATAAAATTAAAATTAATGTACAAATAGTAACGGAGAAATATACATCATATTTGTTTAAAAATATTTTTATTATTATTATAATATAAAAACATTATTATATATATTAAAAAAAAAAGTGAATTATGTCTAGTGCAGTAGCGTTGCACCGAGATGCGGGAAAAAAAATACACAGCAATGGGGATTATAGAAGCATTCAAATGAACATGCCAGCAGCGTCTGTAAATGTGGATATTGAATTTAAGAATATTTGCTTGGAAGTATCTACGGGATTGCTAAAAAAAGGTAAACTATTTAAAATTCAAGTATATTGCCTCAAATAAACGAGAATGATCATTAAAATAAAATAAAAAAATTATTAGTTGCCATAATTAACCGTAATAAAATTTTAATCGTCCCACGTAAAGTACCAAAAAATATTATTACTTTAATTTAGATACTAGTTTTCTTTAAAAAAAAGACAAGTTTATTTATATAATAAGTCATAGAAATATATCAAATTATAATATAAGATAACAATAACTTATCAAAGTTTATTCTAAATTAACAAAATAAATCAAATCAGCTTCACGCTGTGTCCCGCACATAGCAGGGTAGGCAGAGGGAACCTGGGAATCTACTGTAAAGACACTCTATTTCCCATTAAGACACTTTCGTTCTCCACTTTCCGCCGAATTCTCGAGGCATTGCGTGTTGAGTGGCAAAATTCAAAGCCGCGCTTTGCCTCGTTACCAGAGCGAAGAAATGAGAACATTAAATATTTTATCCTCCGAGTTTGAATCGAACCCACTACCGTCGCGTGTACAGTCTCACACTTATTATCATGTGTTACGACGTCCTCAAATCACATTCTCGATTTCCTCTTTATTTGAGAAAATACACTTTAAACAAAACGAACCCATATTATTGAAATGTACATTTTTATTTTATTTTTCTAAATAGTTCTGAATTGCTAATCTAAATAATGACGACCCTTTCGTTCCGGTAACTAGCAAGACTTAGATCTATACATACTTATCTTATAAATATGTATTGAATATTTTGATGATAATGCTATTATTGTTATCAAGTGCCTATTGGTGGGCTCTAAGTTTCTAGGAATATCGTATATGACCGTTTCTACAATCTACATCTTCATGCAGAAGGGTTTTTTAGTTATTAATATTTTACTTTAACTTCACGCTGTATCTCGTATTTAGCAGGGTAGGAACCTGCGACCCTAGTGTTAAGAACCCACTTTCCGTCGATTCCTGTTCGCCATTCTCGATTTCTTCTCGCTCTTCACGAGAGCGAGGAAAATAAAATATTAAATATTTCATTCCTTCAATGAGAATTGAACCCATAACCGTCCGTGTTTACAGTCGCACGTTTGTGCGCCTGCACCATGACAGCCTTATTACCCTTGATTAATCATTTAAGCAACAAAAAGTATTTCAGGGTGATATAAGTTGTAAAATATATTACAATTTTTAGTAATAAATTATTTTTTAAACAGCGACCTTATCGTGAAACCGTGACTGACAGTGACACGCGTACCTACCTACACGTGATGAGTCCATAATTAAATACATTCTATTCTATTTTAAACGCGGCGTTAGGTTCCGCGATTCTGGTTAGCACGCAATATCTTTAAACAGGATGAAAAATAATTGCACTTTGAGCATTTCGCACGGATTGACCTCGCCCAAATGCCGATTAGATGATAAATCCTAGTATGATTAATGAGGTATGAACAGAAGTAGTTGTTAATTGCTTTTTATTTTTTATATTTAGCAAAAATTTACTCACGGTTAATATTAATAATATTTTAAAATGTACTTGAGCTTACAATAATAAAATAGTTTATAAAAACATTTTGAATTTTATTACTTTACTGTGAAGTGATTAAAATTACTAGATTTTATAAAATTATTTTAAGTTAATTAATTAATTTTAAAATAATAGTTTTTACTTTGAATTTAAAATTATTGTTTTTTTGGTTTCAAAAAAAAATACTTTAAAAATACTTTAATGCTGAGTTCCGCCACTCAACACGCGATGCCTCCAGAACTCATCGGAAAGTGGGGAACGCAGTGTCTTAACACTAGGTTCCCTCTGCCTACCCTGCTGTGTGCGGGATACAGCGTGAAGCTGATTTTAATTTACTTTAAAAATAGGCATTATAATCATCAACCTGTTCTTTTCCACTCCTGAATCGAAATCTAAATTAATTATTAAGTAAAAAGCTAAAACTAAAACATCCTGTTGTGTTATATTTTTTATTTATGTTGATATTTGCAAGAAGCGTATAGTTCTTCTTTTTTGAAGTCGGTTAAACTTTCAATTATTGATATTAGTTTTAAAATTTTCATTGTAATAGCTTCATCATAGTGTATAATTGTTATTTAGTTAATTTATTAGTCTTTACATAATATACAAGTTAAAATATTAAAATTAAAGTACTGACACGTGATGGTCAAAACACTAGATTCCCCTTCTATATACGGGATACGGCGTAAAGCAATAAGGCGAGGTGAGGAATTATACCTACAATCATCAGCTTACACGAATAACTTAATAATATACACATAATCCTTCTTATAAGTCCCAATACGTAATAGAATAGAAATTTATGATTTTTTTTTAAAATATCTGTCTGTTTATACACGCACATCTTCTGAACTACTGGACTAATTTGAATGATTCTTTTTTGTTGTATACCATAGGTAGTACGTAGAGTGGAACTAATTGGACTGAAGTGGAATTTACAATACATATAAAAAACCGAAATGTCAAAATGTATATGTGTATTAACTAGTTCGGCTTTTTATATGTATTGTAAATTTTCGTAGGACAACCTACGCCCAAAAATTCAAAGTTGTTAAATTATTTTTTTTATTGTTTTGTATAATAATGAAATTGGCTTGGAACTCTCGGTGGGCGAGTCCGACTTTAACCGGATTTATTTTAAATACATATACTAGTACATAGTTATTTATTCAATACCTAAACACAAGCAAACTATTTATTTTAAAATTTGGTCTGTCTGTCTTTGGCTAATCTCTGGAACAGCTACCAATTATTATAGTATACTTTCACTATCCGACAGAAAAGGTTATAGAGCAGCATATTTATTCAGGAATTCTCGTGGAATTTACACGGGAAAAGTCTCATTTGCTATGCACGCGTAACCACCGCCTACTTATATAGATATTTCTAACTTAACATTTTTCTATTAAATACAGTATTTGTGGAAGCATAATTAAATAAAATTTAAAAATGCTTCAAGTATGTTTTATTAAGTGTCATAAGAATAACAGTATTTATACCTGTATTAAAGTAACCAAGCTATTTTTCCTAAATATACCTAAATAATATTTAAAGAAGCAGACGAAGCCGCGTGGAGCCACTAGTTTACAATAAAATAATATATCATCATAAAATATTTGGTCTATTTTTTACAATATCTTAAATATTATAAAATTACGAGATAAAAAATCTCATAAAATTATAATATATATGCTACGGGAATTAAACGATTAAATTTATAATGACTGTTACGCAATTTCATTTTTTGCCTCCGTTCTGTCGTTATTTGAATAATTTACCAGTTTCATAGTTACGTACAAATAAATAATTTTAAATATATTTATGAGCATTGGTTAGATTAATTTGCTGTATATATAAATTTATTTTACTTTTTAGCATAAAAAAATAAATCAGCTTCACATTGTATCCCTCATATCGCAGGTTAGACAAATACCTTTTCCCACTTCCCACTGAATTTTTCGAAGCGTGGGATGTTAAGTGGCGGAACTTAACGTCGAGCTTTGCCATGATGCCAGAGAGAAGAAATGAAAATATTAATAATTCATTCCCTCGAGTGGGGATCGAACCCACAACTGTCGCGTTAGAGTCACACCCTTGTACCACAAATAGCTGACTGTATATGCAGTGATAATAATTTTTAAATTGATTCGATAATTATATAATATTAAGGAAAATTATAACTTATTCAAACTGTTTTTTTATAATATTTAGGTAAGTGGTAGTCATAAATTTCTATGTTATTACTTTTTATTTCTTCATTCATTATTTAACAATAAATATACATTACATTTTTGTGCTTAAGTCGATGTTAGTATAAAATTTTAGATTTAAATAATAATTTAGTTACATAACTAGACCATAAGAATTTATAAAAACTTGTAAACATTTCTCTATACTTTTATTTCGAATCTTTTCTAGATATTATTTTTGTAAAAACATACGAATGAAAAAATTGTATAATGTACGGTGTTGAGTTCCGCCATTCAATAAGCAATGCCTCGATAATTCAATGGAAAATGGGGAATGGAATGGTCTAAGTTCATGCGGAACCAATGCGAAGCTAAAAAAAAAATTGATATCGATCTTGGGATGCCGTTTTATTTATAACAGATAAGATCAAGATCGATCTCAGACTTGAGATCGATTTATAAATACAGGTCAAGTCAACGCAATTAAAAAATACGATAATTTATGCATTGTTTTTGCTGCAGTTCGTATGCAATGCCTCGTGTAATCAAAACCTATTGGATTTTACAATTACCGACAAAGAAAAAAAATGAAAATTGAAAATACTTAGGTATCTCATAGAAATGACCTCCAAAATGAATAAAAATAGATGTTGCTATTTTTATTGATTTTAATGCCACTGATACCTACCTGTGAGTACTAAACAGAAGGTAGGTAGGTACTCTTAAGCTAATTGATAAAATTAACGTTTACATGTTACTTTTTCTTTAAGTAATTTATATAAAAATTAATTGGTAAACTTGATAAAAGTTTCCATTTTTTTATATTTTGTTTATATTTTTTTTGTTTTTGTCAAAAAACCTTAAAAATATAAAAGAAAAAATATACAATAAATTCTTGGTTAAGCATGATCTGGTTGATGCCTTTTTAGCTGAATGCTAATAAAATAAAAAAAGAAAGACAAATACGTGTGTTTGCCGAAAATAAAAACAATCATACTTATTCTTAAAGTAATTAAAAGTTATCATCTACATGCGTACAATGTCAATATGTTATATGTTATTGTTATATGTTATTATCAATTTACGTGAAATGGAAAATTTGGTGTTAATAAATTAGAATTTGTAATTAGATGCATTGGTTTATATTAATAAGCAAAATTACATAATTATATGACTTAAAAATAGCTGGCGTTCCGATCAGTCGTCACATATTTCATACTAGCTTTTGTTTGCGGCTCCCCTAGAGTTGCCAGATGGTCGGAATGACATACTTGCCAAAATGAAACGTATCCTTTGCTAGGCTTGTGCACCACTCTGCCAGCATGAATTAAATATTTAATACAAGCTTGTTGTCGGCATTTATCCATAAATATGTTACAATGTCTATTACTAAATTTGAGGTGACTACAACTTTAGCTTGTGATTGGTGCTCTTTTAAATTTTCAGAAAAATAAATACAAAAGCGTAACAGATTATGTTAATCTGTGACAAGAGAGTATGCGACCAATGTAGAATGTATTTATAAAACGTATTCCTAATTTTTATTTTTGTAAATGAGATGTTTAGAAAGTGGGGCACCTATTCTGTTGGGGCATCTATCTTGGTTTTCCTTTCCTTCCTCGATAAATGGACTATCCAACAAAATAGGATTTTCTTATTTCGAACAAATAGCTCCTGTTAGTAGGCTAGGTGTCTTAATTTCCATTTATTTTATTTGTCAAGAAAATTGGCTCACCACTGACGTCAATTCCTGAGTAGTTCAGCTTGCTTCCTCTTGTAGTTGCTTCAGCTTGTCAGATATTTTGAGTTCATATTCATAGATTATTATCATTCGGAAAATGCCTATTACGCTTAACAGCTTTTGCCTTTATTATTTCTTGTAGTTAAGGCAAGACGAGGCATTTTTATTATTTCTTATAGTTCAGCTAGATCATAATAGTTATACATCTGATGTACCAGACTTGGAAATCAATCGTTACCTATGTACTGTTGACAAAAACAATATTCAATATATTCATTATACGGTATTTTCTTCTGTTTTATTATATCTACCAAAAGATGTATCTTAGCACGTCTTCTTTTTAATATCTATGATACGACATTGTTCGCGGCATTAGAGATGGAAATTGTCGAACTATTTAGAAGAGTCTCCATTCTTTTAAATAGCGCACCCGAGAGCTTATTGACCAGATGCTGGCCTGTTCTATCATATATGTGATATGACAGACCAGCTGTCGTTGACTGGATTAATGCAGGTTCTGGATAGAGTGAAAGATTTCGTGTACCTCGATGATAAACGATCAGGGAAGGAAGCGATAAGGAAGTTCGACTACGAATCCAGATGGTCCAAGGTACAATGACTCAATTTACAAAGATATGGCAGAGTAGAAATGTCTTAGACGTCACCAAATGAGACTCGCACGAACCCTCGTCCTCTCGAGCTTGAAGTGTATCCATTCAAGAGTTGTTTGATGAAATATATTCCAATAAAAAAGAATCTTCGGAATCGGTTGGCATAGTTTTGAGTTATTCGTCCATTTGTCGCACACACACCTAATGCAAATGCAAATTTAAGACTTCTGTGATTTTCTCATGGATATTATTCTCAGAAATGGACCAAAAAAAAATTAATAGGCCCACATGGAAAACAGTAGTTTTCCAATAAAAAAAAGCATCATCAAAATCGGTTCACCCAGTCAAATGTTCCAATGTAACAAACATAAAAAAATGAAGTCGAATTGATAGATTCCTTCTTTTACAGAAGTCGGTTAAAAATGCTTTAGATATCCGAATTATGTATGTAAATACACGTACGTACTTCTGGAACGTTTTTATGACTAAACCGCAGACAGAAATGGCTTCATCCATTAAAATTCACTTAGCTCTTGTTTCATTGAGCCAATATAAGAAATTCGAAATATTTTCTTGAAACAGTAGACTTTTTACCTACAAGAATCATTTAACATCTAAGTCATAAGTATAAATAATTTAATATCAAGGATCTATAAGTTCAAAAAATTTATAATTACAATTATATACATTTTGTGTAATTTTGTAACGAAATTTATGGTTTAGGTTTAAATAGTTATTGTCGTTGTTGAGGCCAGTCGTGGCGCAGCGGCACGAGGTGCGACTGTAAAACCGACTGGTTGTGGGTTCGATCCCCACTTGAGGAGATGAAAGATTTACTTAAAATTATATTTTCATTTTCTTCGCTCTGGTGTCGAGGTTAAGCGCGGCGTTGAGTTCTGCCACTCAACACGCAATGGCTCCAGAATTCGGCAGAAAGTGGGGAACGGAGTGTCTTAACACTAGGTTCCCTCTGCGTACCCTGCTGTGTGCGGGATACAGCGTGAAGCTGGTTTAGTTATTGTATGTGTTTGGTTTGCTAAAGATACATATTTATACGCGCGTACTATACTATATACCATGAACTTTAAAACTATTTTTTTTGATTTTTATAAAAATAAACAGCTTCACGCTGTATCCCGCATACAACGGAGTAAACAGAGAACTAGTAAGACACTCCGTTCCCCACTTTCCTTCGATTTTTTCGAGAAAACCAAGGCATTTCTGGGACCAGCTAGAGCGAATTAATAAAAATTAATATTTTTATAAATAATAATTAATTCTCTCGCGTCGCGTTACAGACACAACCTTGTGGGGCACAAGGCGCCACGACGGCCTCAAATTTTTACATAATTATGAAAAAAATTATTGCACTTACTTATATATTTAAGGTCACTTTCACGATTTCACTATATATTTCTTTACATAACCAGGGCTAATAAAACAAATAAGACTAAAAACTAAAACGTAATAGTTAAAAAAACTAAAAATCACGCTTTTGTGAAAAAGACTACAGAAAGGGATTTTTTTATTTGAATTAAGAAAAGTGTAAAAAAACGGAGGGTACTTTTTAAGCAATCTATTGATAAAATACAACTGTATCCATTTTTTCACAAAATCGTGTTATTTTTAATTATTATTTATTTATTATTATTTTTTATACTTATTTTAGTCATCGGTCCTTGATAAGTATGCAAAATTTCAAATTAATCTGACGTGTCGAAGTCGATCAAAATCGCGTTCAAAGATTTCGTCACAAACATACGAGTATATACAACCGAAGCTGATATAAAAGCGTCTAAAAAAGTTCGTTAAGTAGCCGAATCCTTCTGACTTCACTTAAAATTTTGGAAAATAAAAAAAAAGTGAATGGTTCTTGAAGTATTATATAATGGTTCTTATAGTATCAGTAATTTAATTTTTATTTATATTAATGTAATACATATCTATTATTTAGCTTATGATAACGACATTTGTTATATACCTAGATGTTTTAATAAATGTTTCCTCTTTTAAAAGCAAAGTCCAATAGGTGAATATTAATAATTTAATAATTATAATTGTTGAATAAGAAAATAATTATACCTACTGGTATAGATTAATTATTATTATTTATTCGCATGCAATCGGTGTAAAATTGCTTAAGAATTATTATGCATTTTTATATTTATGGCTTTTTCACTCGCCACTCAACACGCAATGCCTCTCCAGAATTCGACAGAAAGTGGGAAACGGGAGTGTCTTAACACAAGGTTCCCTCTGCCTGCCCTTGCTATCTGCGAGATACAACGTAAACCCTTAATTAAAAGAAAGCGAAATGAAAAAAAAAAATATCGAGAAGTAATAGATATAAATAATGGACTTGTAAATAAAGGCATAATAATTTTTGTTAGGAGGTTCTAGGAAAATGTGTTTTTTTAAATTTCATAAGCAGCAAGAGACGTGGTTCACAGGTTAAAATAATAAAATTGTCATAATGTAATATCAATATCTATAAAGGATAATTTGAGACAAAATAAATACAATGTCAATATTTTATGAGAAATGTAACGATTAAAGTTCGGTTTCCATCGCGAAATAGAATTGAGCGAAGATGCTGAGCCGCCTCGGACTACTTTTAAATAAAAGAGGTTTGTGGTTTTTTGATTAGAACTGAGAGTTAATTTCAACTCTTACTCTCCTTTTCTCTCCACTATTTATTGGTGGAAAAACAAGTTTACTCAAAACAAGCAGTTTACTCTTGTGAGTTCAATGTAGTCGTTAATGGGCCCGCAACCAAATTACAAGATACAAAACTTTTTTTTTATTGGAAAAGTAAATCTTTTTAAGTAATTTTTACTTAAAAAAGTCCCTTCCGCCTAAACATTACACGTTCATTTCTCTTTCGCTGTGGAAACTAGGCTTAACTGCGATTTTTGTAAGGATTTGTTTCGGTCTTTCTTCTCCTTTTCTTTTTCCTTTACTTTTCTATTACTTTGAAGTGGATTAATTACTAATTACTTAAATGTTATGTTTCTTGTCGTGTTTCTATTTGTTGAAAATATATTCCTTAAAAATGTGTAATTTCCTTTTTTTTTTACATAACATTTTCACATGTGATTGTAATGATATTATATATAGGTAAAAGGTATATAACATGGATATATGTTTTTATGAAGTGACGAAATTAAATATTTAATATTTTCATTTGTTCGCTCTGGTGTCGAGGCTTAACGTGGCGTTCAGTTCCGCCATTCAACACGCAATGCGTCCAGAATTCGGCATTCGGAAAATGGGGAGCGGAGTGCCTTAACACTAAGTTCGCTCTGTCTACCCTGCCACATGCGGGATACAGCGTGAAGCTGGACATATATATATATATATATATATATATATATATATATATATATGTCCAGCCAGTATATATATACTTGTATATACATGTCCAGCTTTACGCTGTACCTCGCATGTAGCAGGGGCATTTATATACTTATGACTTGATATTCATAAAAAAATATACAAAATGTGTATTAAGGTAATAAGTCGAATTTATTTCTGTTTCAATGCGATGGCGTTAAGGGGAAAACTGGTGTATAAAATGCAAGCCAATAAATTTTCCATATCTTAGAAGCGAAACGATCAACTTATATGGACATAAAAAATAAAAGTAAAATAAAAAGAAAGATTTATTATCTTTCTTTTTAACAAGTTTATACTTAATTGCATGTTTATGTAAAGATAACTGTAACCAGTTATTGATTGTATTGTTGACTTGTAACGTACCTATATATTATACACATTTTCTCAGGCTACAGTTATTGAAATTAATTTCTATTAACAATATAAGCGTAAAAAAACCGGACAAGAGCGAGTCAGGCTCGCCCATTGAGGTCTCGAGCTTTTTCTGAAATTCAAACTTTACTTAGCTAAAAGCCCTTTCATCTGATACCTCACTTAAACTAGTGGCTTTAGTATCAAATTTTTATCCTCTCTTAAGGTCAGTATTTTTTAGGATTTAACCAGAAATGTATAGTGTTCTGATTTTTTCCTGTAGCTAGCATATACAGATAGTACTACACTCCCTGGATATGCTAGCTGCCAAATTTTATAATTCTAGGTCAACCCGAAGTACCCTATTAATTTTGATTCGCTTTATAGTGTCGAAATATGCGTTTACGTTTTGGGTGCTTACAGTTGACACCCGACTCGCGCTTGTCGTTTTTTTTTTCATTAAGCCTTAAGAAAAAAAGCTTATTTTATAGTGTTGAGGTAATCTAATACAGTACACTTGTTGTATTGAATACGTTGTAGCAAAAGTAGCATAATAAATAAAAATACTTTGCCATAATTATGTTCAATTATCTGCCTCAGATGCAAGAGCAAGGCCGGCGCTTATCAAGAGTTGTCCTAGTTAGCATTGTACTGTTGTTTACCTATCTTTATTATATAATTATTATTTTATACTTTCATTCGTAAGACTCTTGACTCTTTCTCCTTCTGCATCTAAAATTTTGCATCTTACCACTGAAAAACATATTTTTGATTACAACAGACAGATTAAGTATGGGGTGACTAACTGTGATTTTTTTAAAAATCCAATTCTAAAATCTTAAAAAGAAAAAATAAAATAAATCTAGTAGTTCATCAGGATTAATAGGACAAATTTTAATTTTACAGTTGATTAAAAAATAGGTCCCGACTGTTAATGCTAATGGGCTAAATTGGGCTTGTTTTTTTTATTTTTAGTTTTTATGAAGTCGGGCTTTTTTCACATTTTTTTTAGGCTAGCTTTATATTTGTGATATTTTCCGTTCTGTAATCCTAATTGATTACAGAACGGAAAATGTCACAAACTAATTATTTCCTTGAGGGAGCTAATACTGCATGTGGATTTGAACCCGCTCTTACAGGCCACTATGGCTATCAGTAGGCTATTACTGCTACTAACTCACGTTATAAGAGTAGATGGCAATGAAAATACTATAGAAAACCTGTTATACTCGTAATTAGCATAAACGTTTTATTAAAACCTCGGTTGATCTTCGAAAACACAGTATCAAAGACACTGGAGGAAGAACAACTTTAAATCGTTAAACACATGGTAAATTGTTACTTAATATGAAAAAGCCATGAGGCCAGTCGTGGCGCAGGGCCACACACATGAGACTGTAAATGCGATAGGTTGTGGGATCGATTCCTACTCGAGGAAATGGAATATTTAATATTTTCATTTACTCGCTTTGGTAATGAGGCAAAGTGCGACATTGAGTTCATCCACTCACGCACTGTCTCCAGCATTTGGCGGAAATTACGGAACGGAAGTCTCTTGACATTAGGGTCCCAGGTTCCCTCTGCCTACCCTTCTATATGTGGAATACATCGTGAAGCGTAAAGCCAAATAAAAATTAATAAATTATGAAAGATACCTAACGATCTTTATTGAATACCTATTCAACGATACTCCACTTAAAATAGTTCTACTATTTATTTTTTCATTATGATAATTTGGCGTATGGTAACAATAAAGAGTGCAAAGTTGAAACGATCGATCAATTCGTTTGGTCTCTACATTGCCTTATAGAAATAAACATATATATTATAAAATATACATATAAATATAGTCCAAAGGGGCGAAAGCGAGGGCGGCGTACCAGTGTAGTTTATATTGTTTTTATTATGAGCACAGACATTAAAAAAATATTACAATTTTAAGAGATATTTACTTAAATGTATATTTCCATTTCTTCGATCTGGTGTCGTGGTTAAGCGCGGCATTGAGTTCTGCCACTCAACACGCAATGCCTCCAGAATTCGACAGAAAGTGGGGAACGGAGTGGCTTAACACTAGGTTCCCTCTGCCTACCCTGCTGTGTGCGGGATACTGCGTGAGGCTGACTTTAAGAGATCATCTCAAAAGTTCGGCAGTCCCAGTACAATAAATCTCTGATATCTTCTAAAGCAAATGACATTTTACATAAAGTGCAATTAAATAGTTTGATTATGAAACTTACTTTTTTTTAGTTATTAGTGAAATATAAAAAGGGTAATAGTTCGTTATCTTTAGGTGATGTAGCCTATAGAGCTATTTAAAACAAAAATATTTTTTAATCCGAATCAGTAGTTCCTGAGATAAGCGTTTAACCAAACCATATTATATTACTACAAGCTTTTAGTTGCGGCTTTGCTCCCGTTGTCAAATGAAAATACCATCCAAATCTAAAAAATATCCTATCCCAATATGTAGCACAAAAACTTTTTTTTAAATGATTTTTTTTTTCATTTTATATTATTCATAAGTATAAGCAACTAAAAATCAGAAAATCCCAACTTTTCCCGTTTCCATAGAAATTTTGAGAAATCATCTCTGAGTGCTGCCGTACAATTTCTAACCTAGCTACATGCCAAATTTCAACTTTTCAAGTTCACTAGTTTTTTTTACTTTTAACATTTTTAAAGTGTTATTCCACACTTATGAAAGAAAAATACTTATTTAGAAAACGTATAACGACCACTAAGCCATACGTTCTCCAATGTATGGCTTAGTGGTCATAGCGCCCCGTCGGCTTCCAGGAGGCGCGGGTTCGAATCCCGCTACGTTCAAACTTATATACGTTTTCTAAATAAGTATTTCACTAATTTTGTTTGTGCATTGTCTGTTAGTTATAAGTAAATAATAGTATCAGTAAATATAGATAGTGGTGATTACTTCTATTCTCATTCTTATTTGGCTTTATTATTCCACAATTTTTTGCCCTTATGTAGTTAATAAAATAATTTCCACATGATTTTTAAATGTTGTTAAACTTGAATTGCTTCGGTTTGTGACCAAGTAAGTATTACTTAACAGTAATTAAGTTAACTGGCCTCAATAAAATCAGCTTAAATCTAATTTCAAGATCAACAACTATCGAAATTTCTTTTTATTTTTTTATTTGGGTTGTTTTTTTTTGTTTTTGTTGACGTTTTAATCTGAACGTTTCATTTCATATTCAGTACATAATTAAATTAAATTACTAAGTTAATTTTTTTAAATTTTGGAGACCTTCGTCTCGATATAAAAAATCCTTACATTCCTTACACTATATTTGTTATTATTTTCTTTTTCCACTGCTCAGAAAAAAAACTAACAATAATATATAGCTGATCCATCCGCAGCTTCGCCCGCTTGTTTAACTACGCTATTATTTGTTTAATAAAATGAATTGTGTTAATATTTGACAAAAAACGACATGCCGTCACTCGTTTAGATGTATATATAACCTACCTGATGTATCTGCCGTCAGAGTTATCTAGAATACCGTCAGCCATGCAATAAAAATATCTAAGAATTATGTGACAGCGTTCAGGCTTCCAATCCTTATAAAAAAATTATAATGAACTACATTATAAAAAATATAATATATAAGAGTTGAAAGCTGTTTATTAATAATCAGCATCTCCTCTCCAATAAACAGGTAGGGTTTATCTTACAGCAAGAATTGGGTTCGGAGGAAATCAAATGAGATCAAAAAATATTCTTTGTTTAATAAGCTTGTTACAAATAATGACTAGCATCTTTGAATAATTTAGCAACATAAAAATGTCAGTAATAATTAAAGTAAAAAACCTACAGGAAACTACCTATCTATAATGTTACTGGCAGTTCTGAAGAAAACCATCAAGAAACTTAACACTCACTGGCTCTTTTTATGTGTAACTACCACCTATAATACAGTTACCTATAGTACAATTTACATGCTATAAAAGCCGAAGATTATCTTAGTTAAATTTCCTTGATGATGAAGTAACTTTCGCTCGTAAATTTCAACATACATATCAAATAAAAATAAAATGAAATAAAAATAATAAGAAATAAAAATCGATGAAATATCACTTTACAATTTTCAATATTTTTTTGTCACAAAATGCCTTATTTATAATAGATAGATACATGGTGTCGCGTTCTTTTTTTTAGAACTAATGAAACAGAATATTTATTCATAATAATATGCGTTCCTTTCATTTCATTAGTAATGTTATAGCCTGTAGTACTTCTGAAGAATGCAGTTTGCTTACAAAACAAAAAAAAGTTAATCGGACCAGTAGATCCAGACATCTTAGCGTGTATGCAAACAAACAAACATACAAACAAAAAAAAACTCTTCCGCTTTATTATATTAGTATAGAAGTATAGATAGGTATAAGAAAGAAGGTATAAGGCATAGTCAGCACTACCGATTGAAACCGATAATGAGTTATAATGCGCTAAAAAAACGTGTTTTTATTTCTTTTTTTGTGAATAACAAATAAATTATAACAAAGAGCTCACTAACCTCATGTTTCTCCTAACAAGTAAATCAAATATAGATTTCGGTATCGATCTATGACTGTTCTAGAAAAAATCATCACGGAGAATTCTTGAAGGCAAACTGTCAATGGAAGATCTATACAAAATGTATAGATCGTAAAATCGACATTATCATTAGCTATATTAACTATTCGACTATTCCTAGAGACTGGGTAGAGTCGCTGAAATGTTATCATATTCTACTCTTATATAATAGTAAGGTCGACATCTGAATTCCGAGGATTCGGTTGAACTTAATATCTGTATTTCCTTATTATTCATTTTTAAATATCTGACACATAGAAATTGTGGCGGCACTTAATAAGATAACATATCCGGGATTTTTAAAATAATAAATGCTATTGGTTAAAAATTAATTAATATTTCCTTTTTGATAAAGATATCATAGTATTGAAGTTTTAGTTTCATTCTCGTTGAGTTGCTGGCTCACCAATTAATGCTTAGCAATAAGTTGCTGAATACTTTTCATAAGGCTCGTAATCAGGAGGCTTCGTACACAAGGACAGAACTCTTCCAACTTCGAGATTTCAGGGATTCTGCCCTGTGTGGCATGAGCATTCCGCCTGTACTTATAGTTATCTCTAGTAATTGCTACGAAGAGAAGGGAAAGTATTACTTGATAATTCTTATTTGGAACAAGTATTACTTATATATGTAAAATTTCAACTTCGTTTTTAAATCTACTATTATCAAAACTGGACGACGAGCGTCAGATAATCTGGCAAACGTCAAAGAATTTATTAACTCCTTATAACATTCTATCGACGTTATCGCCTAATATTAAATGTTAAATGTAAATTCTGAAAATACCGAGTTAGTCCTTGATTGTAAACTACTGTTGAAAGAACGCCATGTTGCGTGATAAACTTCAGAAAATTTTGTAATACTTAAGGCTATACTGTCCATTGATCACACCGAGCTATCCTACCCTATTTTACATTAAAAGGTTCTACTAATGTCGAGTTCTGCTACGCAAGGCTTCCAGAATTCGGCAGCAAGTGGCCAACGGCAGCGGTTCCCCATATATGGTTAACACTAGGTTCCAAGGTTCCCTCTGCCTACCCTTCTATGTGATTTACTCAATACCATGATGATTATTTTTCTCTTTGTCATTTTTTTACAATGACATTTAAAAAAATCATTGTTGGAAATAATCTTTACATGTTCTAAATCGGTTTTTGTTAAAACTTGTCATGTTAAAAGTTCATACAGGAATATTCGGACTTATCGTGAATGATTGTATTGACTATATACAAGGATACAACGGAGTGAATAATTGTTATCTTTATTTCGAAATTTTAATAGCACTAATCACGTCGTTTTCTATTGTTCTTTTGTATTTATATTATTCCGTTGTTCCGGGTTCAAATGAGTTGTACGAAAAGGTGAGACCCAGTCTCTTTAGTTAATACTAGAATTTTTTTGTAGGTTAAATAATTTAGCTTTTGCGTCAAAACGTTTAACAAATAACATAACATTATACAAACACAATAATATTTTTAAAGTTTAATAAAAATCCTGAATTTTTGTACTATTGAGGGTATAATTTGGGGCCTTCATAGCGAAGGGAAACAAGCGTGTGACTGTAAACGTGACGGTTGTGGGTTCGATTCCCAGTTGGGGGAATGAAATATTTAATATTTTTAGATTTTCTCCCTCTGGTTACGAGGCAAAGCGCAGCGTTGAGTTCCACCATTCAACACGCAATGCCTTAAGTCTTCGGCGGAAGGTGGGAAACGAAGTGTTCCAATGGAGAACGGATAGGGACCCGTTGGCTAGCTATTGTGCTATGTGTGTAATACAACCTGAAGTTAAAAAAACATTTAAGTAATAAAATAAATTTAACGTAATCAATCACATTTTATTTCGTTTTGCTATTTGTTGTATTTTGCTGACTGTCAAAAGAAACTTTATATTAGCCCATCTTAGGAGTTCTTTTTTTATTGACAACTTGACTTTTGAGTGTATAATAAATAACTTACGATACAATTAGCGATCCACTCACGGCTTCTCGCACGAAATCATGAAAATATTCTTGTTATAACGACTATTAATTAATAGGAAAATTTTAGTACTTTCTGTACTACGTAATCGTAACTTACATAAACATTTTTGATTGTTATGGTAATAAAAAGTATAACTTATGTTGACACTTGACTTTGTACCTATCTAATATTAATATGTTATATTTTTTTTATTTACGTCGTTTTTTTGCTTTTCAAGTGCGTTTTTGTAAAAGACTCATCGACATTAGAAGTCTGCACGGAACTTTTGCGTATTTGTAGAAAATTTCTTAGACATAATATTCATGATAAATAAAAAAATAATAATATATGAACATGTACTACTGGAAAAGTATACATGGACCTAAAGTAGGTACTTAGATCTGCATCTTAGGTACCTCTTACCTAAATAATACGTAATAAAAAATGAAAACATATTTTTATTTATTGTTACAGTCAGAAAACCGATTTTAAAGAATGCTTCCGGTCTCTTTAAGTCTGGTCAACTTACTGCCATAATGGGACCGTCTGGTGCTGGCAAGACGTCACTCCTGAATGCACTAACTGGATTCTCGTAAGTTGCTTTTATCATGAGGCTCATTTTAGCTAGTATTGTAGTACACCATGGATCTTTTTCCGATCTCAACGTTCAAGTAGGTCCAAGTAGGTTCTTTACTGATATCACTTATTTAGCGGACTAGGAAACCAACCTCAACAACTCAACCAAATCATTCTGATGTTGATTTTGTTTGTTTTTTTGTTTGAGGTGTCGATTGATAAATTCAATGCAGTATTATTTAAATATATTCTTGATAGTGTGAGTCACAAATATAGTAGTTATTCTTGTATATTTTGAACGATCTCATTTTTCGCTTATTTATAAGACGAGTGGAATAGAATTGCAATTCTGAAGTTTATATTTCTACTTAGAATAAATTAATTATCCAGACGAGAACGTTCTATTCCGGTTTTGTTTTTAAAGGTGATATGTTTATTACCTATCATAAAATATATTGCAACTTATTTTTATTTACTAAAATAAAAACCTCAATTAATGCAATAATTAAAATAAATAATTCCACTGAATTATTATTTATCAGGGTAAAAGGAGTACAAGGCAAACTAAGAGCGGGACATATAATTTGCGAGTTTGATAACAATGAAGTACCTTTGGAAACCTTAGAGGCGTATAGGAAAAGATCCTGCTATATATTACAAGATGACAGACTCAATCCTCTATTTACAGTTAGAGAGCTTATGCAATTCGCTACAGATCTGAAGCTTGGCAACTCACTACCGCCAGATATAAAAATGTCAGTTGTAAGTATTCTATTTTAATTTTATTAATATAATATAAGGTGAGACCAGTCGTGGCGCAGCGGCACGAGGTGCGACTGTAAAACCGACTGGTTGTGGGTTCGACCTCCACTCGAGGAGATGAAATATTTACTTAAATTTATATTTCCATTTCTTCGCTCTGGTGTCGAGGTTAAGCGCGGCGTTGAGGTCTGCCACTCAACACGCAATGCCTCCAGAATTCGGCAGAAAGTGTTTCCACACTTTCTGCCGAATTGTCTTAACACTAGATTACCTCTGCCTACCCTGCTGTCTGCGGGATACAGCGTGAAGCTGATTTTTTTTTTAATATAAGGTGACGCTAGAAGCGTCATGATAAAAGAACTGAACTGAACTATAATAATACATAATATATTTATTATAAGGCTGACCAGTTTGTATAGTTGATCATTGAACGCTAATCTAAATAACTAAAATAGAAAAATAAAATAAGTTAAATATTTTAAAATGACAGCTTAAATGTTGCTTTACTAGTCCTTGATGTCCATGAATACGCTGGTTAAGGTTGATGGAACTCTTTTAAGATGTACCTAATTATATAACATGATTTTATACATTAGATATACATATTATTTTTCATTAATATTTAATTGTTCTTAGGGTTCCGTACCTCAAAAGGGAAAAACGGAACCCTTGGAGGACCACCCTCTTGTCCGTCTGTCAAGAACATTTATCTCGAGATAAATGTTCGTGCGTGGAGGTATCAAGCTGAAATTAATTTTAATTAATTTAAAATATAAGCTATATTATAAAAACTCAATTAAAATTTGAGGCAAGTGCACTCAACGTTTTTTGCCATGTAAATGGATTTTTTATCATATACACATTTTGCGAGTTCAATACACTTATTTATCTTCTTTTTCTTTTTTATCCTCGCATTGTCCAGTATATTACTAATAAACTTCATTATTTTTATAACTGTATGTTATTATTTTTTTGTATGTAGGTTATTATTTTTATAAAAATTTTTTTAGCTTGACGCCGTTTCCCTCACATAGCAGGGTAGCCAAAGGGATCAAGGGATGTGGTCCTAGTGTTAAAACACTCCGTTCCCATTAATACACTTCCGTTCCCCGCTTTCAGTTGAATTCTTGAAGCATTGCTTGTTAAGTGGTGAAAGTCCACGCCGCGCTTTGCCTCGTTACTATAGCGAGGAAATGGAAATATTAAATATGTCATTCCCCCGAATGGAAATAGAATCCACAAACGTCGCGTTTACAGTCGCAGGCTTATACCCCTATACCACGACGGCCTCAATATTATTATTATTTTATTATTATGGAAGTACGTTCTTTAATTATAATTACTCACACACACACTCAACGTTACTTGTCCAAAAGAATACGCGTGATACCACACGAGTAGGCACGCTTGCATAAATCGCACTTTTAGATCCCGGTTCCAAATTCCGGTGTAGGTTTCCTATTATGTAAATTTATCACGCCATCATTTAGTAGAAATGCTGTACTGGATCCAATCGTCAACAATAGGCTTTTTATAGTCCTCCTTACTAGGCAACTAGGACACATCTATATTTTGTTTCTTATTCTTTGGTGGGGTTTTTGTTTTTGTAGGTGGTTTTTTGATGTTTTGTAGAATTTCTTGACTATTTTATTCTTAGAAGCTTATTTTTAAGAGAGTACCTACTCTTGCTGCACACACTCTTGCAGAATGTGAATGTGTTCTGAATCACCATGGCATACTCATGCCATCCATTGGCACATTACAATAAAATTTTAAAAATTCACCAGCATTGACATGTTTCACATAATAGAAATTTAAAAAATGAAACCATTGCATACATATATATGCTACATTTGTTTAAAACTGTCAAAATATATTAGCAAAACACCAAAATATTGATTTTATCTTTTGCCTCCAAAATTCATTTTTCGGTAGCGCACAAAACATCTGAAATGCGATTCGCTATCAGTCTTTGCGAATCAGATCTGAGTATTCTTTATAGTACCCTATGTTATTTTACATATTATTATTATTATTTTACATATTATTATTATTTTGCAGATGAATAATATATTAAGCACCTTAGGATTGCTGGGTGCCGAAAATACAAGATGTTGTAATTTGTCCGGTGGACAGAGGAAACGACTGTCGATCGCCGTGGAGCTTGTTGATAACCCACCAGTTCTGTTCCTGGATGAGCCTACCACGTTGGTGTTTTTTATAAAATAAAATCAGTTTTACGCTGTATCCCATATATAGCAGGGTATGCAGAGGGAACCTAGTTAAAACATTCCGTTCCCCACTTTCTGCCGAATTCTGGAGGCATTGTGTGCCTCTGCGCCGCGACTGGCCTCTAGATATATTATAATTAGAATACAATTTTCAAATAATAAAACATTGAATATAAACTATAAAATCTATATATATAAAAGGACTTGTGCTGACTGACTGAGGTAAGACGCACGCAGAGCCGTAACCGCTGATGGTAGAAACGTGAAACTTGGGCAGATGTTTATTTACATATTCTAGACATCCACTAAGAAGGGAATTTCGAAAATTTTAACCCTAAAGGGATGAAATAGGGATTGAAAGTTTGTATGGATTTTTTTTAAAATCGGCACCGATTTTTATAAAATTTGAAATTCAGTCTCTTAAAAACATTTCATTGAACACGTGTTTCATGGTTTTTTAGAATTCACCCCATAAGGGTGCAAATAAGGGGTTGAAAATTTGTATGGAAAAATCTTTAAATCGCCACCGATTTTTATAAAAATTTAAATTCAGACTGTTGAAAATATTTTATTGAACACGTGTTTTGTGGTTTTTTTAAATTCACATCTAAGGGTGCAAATAAGCGAGCGAAGCCGCGTACGTTCACTAGTCAATAATAAATAATAATCCTCTAAAGATATACATATATTACAATAATTAGAAATCATATGTACATATCTATGAGTTTAATATTTTTTACCTGTCTGTCTGTTGTCTGCCGACAAAAAATCATCACTTGATGTGAAACCCCAAGGTCTCAAAGGAAACTGAGAAGACTAGCTTATGTGGCCACTTTATAAATATACCGCTACCTAAGTATTAATAATATGGTTTTTAAAAAAGTAACTTGGTATTATTATGGGCTATTATTGCATACACTACTTCACTGGAACCTTTTTTTTTTTTAATAATCAACCCCACGCAAAATTTAAACGTTAAAACTTTTGCCAATTAGAAAATAATAATTTAATAATCTACATATATTCATATTTGAAGGTACATTGTAAAATATATTAGTTTCGCCTTTCATTTGATATGGACAGACAAACATATAGTATTTCTTTTTATATACACAAAAAAATATATATTTAATACCTATTGTTTATAAGAATCGCTTTACCATCAAGTTTTTTATTTAATATAACGTTACATTAGTAATTGATGCAATTTTACGCTTCTTATAAAAACAACATCCTGTGGGTAATACATAATGACTTTTATGTTTTGCAAGTTAAGACTCTATATTCTATGGAGTTTGTATTGCCAGTGATGACGTTAATTGTGCACAGTATTTTAGATTACATATAACAAAAAAAATTGTAAAAACAAAAACCCCGACTGCATAAAACTAAAAAGATAATAAACAAGCATAGTTTATTAGGATTAACTGTCGGGACCTCTTTAAATTATGCGGAGTTCACTGTTAAAGATTTTATTGATTGATGAATTACTTATAGGATGTTCACCAACTCCTTCTAAATTGCTGGACGGATTAGAATAGGATTTGAAATTGTTCGGAAAACATAGATGAGTAGTATATGCAATCATGTTTTTATTTTATTGTGACACTGGACAAGATAACGTCTGCTGATAATATTTTATTATTTTATATAGAATTCTATATATTTACTTATTGTTTCAGGGGTCTGGATAGTTTAACATCTGCGCAATGCATTACAATGCTGAAAGGATTAGCTCGTGCCGGTAGAACTATAATATGTACGATACACCAACCTCCAGCGTCTATATACACGTTATTTGATCAAGTATGTAACCCAGATAAATTATTAAAATAATAATGTAAAGAAATCTAATACACCTAGTTTTGACGTATTTTTGTATGGGATGCACTTTGTCTTAACATTATACTTAAAAGCAATCATTTTTTGTATTCTAGCATTTTATTTTTTTTAAGCAGGGTCATACGATATCGCTATAAAAGTCGATGGGGCCACAAAGTAATAAAAGTACCGTACGTAAGGCGGTCTTGGCGCAGGGCCTCAAATGACCGTAACGCGATGGACGGGGATAGGTTCGATCCCCATTCGAGATTCAAACTATTATTTATTGTTATTTGCATTTCTTTACTCTGGCACCAAGATAAAAGCTCGACGCTAAGTCAAGCTTCTCAACTTGTAATGCCTAAAAAATATAGGAAAAGCTGGGAAGGGGGTGTGCGGGATATAGTGTGAAGCTGTTTTGGATAAGTATGACCCTGCACTTTAACATCATATGAAATTTCTGATTTTTCAAAAATGTAAAAATGTTTTAGGTATACATTTTAGCAGAAGGTATGTGCATATACAATGGGCCCAGTGAGGAGACAGTACCTTATTTAGCCTCCTTGGACTTCCATTGTCCCAAATATCACAACCCTGCAGACTATGGTGAGTGGAGTGAATGATTTAAATTACAAATTTTTAATTCAAAATATTTCATAAATATTATAAAAATACTTATGTAAAAGTATTTAAAAAATCTGAAAATAAATAAATGTCGATATTTAACAGCTAATATATCATTCGGTATTAACAGCATAAATGTATTCAATTAGTAAAAAAAAATATATCTTGCAAAAATACCAGTATTGATTGAGTAACAAAATAATGTTGTAAAAGAAAGATAACTATTAGCCATATATTTGCAAGTTTAACTCAAAAAAAAGGAAAAGAAAGGTAAAATATTATCCTTCGATCTCTATGAAAAGAGGAAATGCATCAAAATATTTTTTCTTGAATTTTATTTACTTTATAAAAGTAATTTTATTTACAGTCTTGGAAATAGCTAACGGCGAGTATGGAAATTTCAATGATTTTTTAAATTCTAAAATACGCAGCCAACACTATTTCGAGAACAAGCCTCCGATACAAAATATACAAGAGCCTCCATTATTACCCTGTGGCAAAATGAATATCGCAGTGAACAAGCCTCATGAAATGTATAAATTTAGTATTCTTTTTAAGAGATGTGTTTTGCAGCAATACAGAGATTGGGTAAGTTAAATTTAGGATATTGATAATAGTCATTGATAATAATCGCTGTATCCCGCACACAGCAGAGTAGGCAGAGGGAACCTAGTGTTAAGACACTCCGTTCCACACTTTCTGCCGAAATCTAGAGGCACTGCGTGTTGAGTGGCAGAACTCAACGCCGCGTTTAACCTCGACACCAGAGCGAAGAAATGGAAATATAAATTTAAGTAAATATTTCATCTCCTCGGGTGGGGATCGAACCCACAACCAGTCGGTTTTACAGTCACACTTCCCCTGTGCCGCTGCACCACGACTGGTCTCATAGAATATTGCATACTTGTATTATTAAATACAAATATTTTTCCGAACAATCAGTACCTCCAGTCGCATTTATTTTCTTCAGATTTTTTTTTTTGTCACTAATTTAAATCAACATTTTAAAGTATTTACATGTAAATTATTGTGTTTATTAGAAACGTGCGTGAATGTAATATCCGTCAGATCTTAACACCCAATAATAAATTATTTTTAACAAAAAAAAACCGAACGAAACGAACTAAAAAGCAAAAAAATAATTTAACATATGTAAGTTTTACTGTACTTTGATTTTGTTAAACAAAAATAATTAAAAAAAAGATGTTATAATTTTGAAGTCGGTGCCAAGTAAAACAAACAGGCTTAGTAATTCGATATTGTAGTAAGGTTGTTGTAGCATTAGCTTAAACTGCAAAATAACGGCAAAAATAGTCTACACTGACTTATTTTTTAAATAAAACTATTTTAACCGGATTAATCGCGTATATTTTGTATTTTTATACATTTTTGGAAACCCGACGTTTCGAACATTTTGCAGTAGTCCGTGGTCACGGGTAGAGTCTACCCGTTTCCGGGTTTACCGGGTTTCCAAAAATGTATAAAAATACAAAATATACGCGATTAATCCGGTTAAAATAGTTTTATTTAAAATGTGTAACAATCGTGAAAATCAAAGAACTGACTTATTTGTTATTTAGCACTTTAGAATACAACAACAATAATGCCTAATTTTGAAAATAAAACTGACAAATTCACTAGGCCATTGTTGTTGCTCATTTGTGTTACGGTATGCGTTGCGATCGTTTATTATATCCATACCTTTGCACGTTACCAATACAGAATGACACTTTTCTATAATTACTAGCAATTTCTGGTAATTATCTTCATTAGAGCTTAAGGTCATATTTTATATACGTAATTATACTACTCACATACATATTATACACACAATACAATACCATTAATTATAAAAATTGTTTAAATTTATATGTTTTTCATTCTGGCAACACAAGCAATATTTTAAAAGAAATAGAAAATGGAGATTAGATTGTTTAAATTTATATGTTTTTCATTCTGGCAACACAAGCAATATTTAAAAAAAGATGTAAAATAGAGATTAGATCAAATCAATACTATTTTCACAATTGACAGTGAAAATTGTGGCTCTCGACCTCGACAAGGCCGAATGTCTTGTCATACAATATATGTCATATAACATTTTTTTTTATTTTCCAAGTAGGCCTCAAATTTACATGTGCCCAAGGGCCCCGACGTGTCCAAAGACAATATTAATTGATTACCTAATTAAAAAAACTCGTTTGAATTTTATTTTTCAATCACAAGACAAACCAGTTGGGCTCACGTGTGCCCATAATAGGCGTAACGTAACATAGTTTTTAGTGCACTTTATTCAATGTACATTGTAGTATAGTACAATGTATATAGAACAAAGTATATATTTCTAGACCTAGTATCCTAGTTCCTGGAAGAAACAAATAGCGTTATAAATCTATAAAATATATAAACTAGTGTTTATACTAGTAGTAGCTGTATGTATGTAAACATGTGATAATGTCTTATGATTACTACTATTTTAATTGCTTCTAATTAATTATCATTATTTTTATTACATTCTTAAAAGAGTATAGCGTTTATGAATATTTTATTAATTAATTATTTTTATATGTATGTGTCATAGCAATCTCAATAGTTTGTTATCGAACTCCTCCGAAACGATTAGATTAGAAAATACGATTTGGTATACATATAGCCTCAATTTTTTACTTTTCTACCACCAATCCCCATTCTTGAATAGTGAAATCCGTATTTTTACTTTTATTATAATTGATTGATGTCAAGTCTGTATTGCAACGTTGAAATCCTTCTTCAGCACTGGTCTATAACTCATTAATTGTCAGGCGAGTACAGGTGTCACCTCTCCTCCAGCAAATAGTACAGAGTAGCAATGAGAAAGAAGCCGATCTCAGTATCTCTCTAAAACTTTCTGAAACTCCCTTTTTATACACTTTTCGGCCATCATTATTATTTAAATACCTTCACAGGTCCTTGAGCAGACACAGTCAGCTGGACAAAAAAGTGATTCTATTAGGAATCCGTTTTTTATTTCTTTTGTGTCATAGAACCTTAGCAAAAGAGTCATTAGTCATTAGTCTTAGTCATTGCGTGTGAATTAGTGAAGGGGAACCGCTATATATCTTATCACCAAAGGGAACTGAAAATAATTAACTACACCGAATGGGAAGCAAACCCACTACTGTCTCGTATGATATAATATTTTTACACTGTTTCTAACTTTGGAAGGAAAACTAGACAATGTAAATTTATTATCCGAGCAGGACGTCTGCCTGGCCCGGTAGTAATAATAATATTTTTATTGTATTATACACGTTAGTAAATATAATTATTATATTTTAAGATTTGGCTTAAACATGTATAAAGATAAGTTAATTACCAGTATTAGGTATGTCTAATATAATTAGGTATAAGTATACCTAATATTACAACAATGGACCTTTGCTGAGTAAAACATTTTGTCGTTTCATTTCCGTCCGTTTCATACATAATAATGACATATCATAACATGTTGTTTTCAACAAAAAAATCAAGGTATAATTTATAAAATTATATGGTGTTTGAAGCTGGTTATGCTATCAAATTAAACAGATGTGTTACCTATTTACTATTACTAAATACAAGTACTGCTGTAAATGTACTTACTTTGTAAATTTATTACTTCGTTCCTATAAACATCGCGCTCGTGGGCGATAAGTCAAGTAAAATATATTTATTATATTTCAATATATTTTCTCAATGAGTTAATTGATAGATAAAAATAATCCTGCAGCGTATAAAAATATGTAGTTTTAAATAAAATAAATCAATAAATCAGCTTCACGCTGTATCCCGCGCACAGCAGAGTAGGCACCTATGTTAAGACACTCCGTTCCCCACTTTCCACCGCATTCTGGAAGCATTGCTTGTTGAGTGACAGAACTTGACGCCGCGCTTTTCCTCGAGACCAGGGCGAAGAAAATGGAAATATACATTTAAGTAAATATTTCATTTCCTGGAGTGCGGATCGAACCCACAACCAGTCGATTTTACTGTCGTACTTTGTGCCCCTGCGCCACGACTGGCCTCGATGTAGTTTTAGAACAATTTAAATAATATTTCAAATGTACGTAGTATATATAATAGTAAAATATACAATGTATATTTGATATGTTTTTTTTAATTATTCTAAAACTACTGAGATCAAAAACATTAAGCTCACGTTATTATATGTTTTTATTAATAAAAACAGTATAAATGCTTGTTTAACGAAAGTAAATTAATTATAAAGTTAAACTACTAAACTAACTTCACGCTGTATCTCTATCGGGTTAATTGGAGAGAACGGAGCGTCTAACGCTACGATCTCTTCATACCTCTTTCACCTCGTCCACTGTCATCAACCTCTTTATACATGCCTATGCCCTCCTGGAGTCCTCATGCTTTTTAGGTGACCTTCCTACAGTATCTTTGATACCCCCTACCACTCTTACCACTCACTTTTGCATCATTTTTTTATTCTCACCGTGACATCCTCGCTAGTACTTGCCATTCTATATATCTCTTCATTGCGGATTCGATTAGCTAAGCAGACTTTGCAAACCCTATTAAGAGATCGCCTCTCTATAACCTTCATTTATTTATCTTTCATTCTTTTTCTATAATTTACTGTATAACAACATCGGTACCAACGTGCAGCTGTACTGACGTTTCGCCGTCTCATCAATGCAGCTACGGTACCGTTAACCCTGTTTACTGCATCGATCTCGTATCTGAAATCTCTACTGAACTTACTTCTCAAATATACCACTTCATTCGCTTGTTCTAATATTTTACCACTTACACTGATCTTGCGTTCCGTCTTTTCTTAATTTCTTTCACCTACCAGAACCTTTGTCTTACTTGCATTCAGGCTTAGACCATTATTTTTACACTCTTCTTTCAGAGAGGTCGCATTCTGATGATGCAATGAACACTGCATCATCTGCGTACAGCAGGCAATTTACATACAAGTCACCTACTCCCATGTCACATTGTTTCACTCCTTGGAAACGGTATATCCTATATACCGGTGAGAGGGTAGGAGAGTGAGAGTGAGTAAATTAATTATAATTAAATATTCGTGGCCCTGCTGGACAACGGTTCTGAGTTCGATTTCCACTGTGGAGAATAATTTATCTATGTACTGATAAAACAGCGCAGTGCCTTGTTGTTGACTCAGCGCCATCGTAGAGCAGTTATAAGGATCTAACTATTGTGTACTCGATCTCCAGTCAGAGATTAACAATTAAATTATTTACATTTTCCTTGTATGGCTAGATTTTAAGATAATTGATTAGAAACATGCTAAATGCATATTTATTCTATAAGAACTGAAATATAAAATATCCTCATATAAAAATACTCATACGTCATATTTATTTTGAATTGACGTTTAATTTTATTTATTGATAAGACTTCTTTTCATAAGATTTCTTGCTAAAGCTCTTGTATTGTAAGGGTGTCGCAAATTTATAAACTAATTTTAATTATTGTGGGTTTTATAACTATACCTTTCTGTAGTTTTTGTAGTGAAGGTGGAGTCTTAGAGCTCTACTTTATATACTTATTTAGTATATAAAGTACAGCTTTAAGTCAGTCCGTCCAGGAGGCGCGGGTTCGAGTCCCGCTACGTTCAAATTTTTATACGTTTTCTAAATAAGTATTTTCTTTAACAAAGATATTAACAAATATCTTATAGTATTATAATTTAGCTGATATAGAAGAGCTCTATATTAAATGTTCCTGTTCCTCGATTTTTATATGTAAACAAAAAATGCATATCAGGCTCTTCCTCCTGTTCACCTTCTACTAAGGCACTATAAGATTATTTTTTTAACCGACTACCAAAAGGCTTAATAACATTTGCTATAGTACCATATCCATATTTTTTAGAACTTCGCTGGTGTGTCATAATTCCACTTGATCTGTCTCTGATCCAAGATTTGTATCAGATGAAAAGTGCTTATGTAACTAAATGTTTGCTAAGCCGCTATCGCCGTATTTCTAAAGTTCCATGCCACAAAAGTAAACAACGGAAACCTTATAAGATCACTTTATCGTCTGTCCTTATGTCATGACCCTTTTTGTGTTGTGCCTGTCTAAGCAAAGAAAAATCAAATATTTAACGATTTTTTATGACTTTCGCAGTGTAAGAAAAACCTATAGAGTACTTCCCGTTGACGTAGAACTATAAAATTTGGCAAGTGAGTTGGCAAATTTTGATAATTTATAGGTATCTTTAAGAAAAAAACAACAGCATAAAAATATAATAGTGCTTATATTGGTTGTAAACTATGAAATAATTAGATTGAGTGATTCATATGTATTTAAAACAAAATCTGTATTTAAAATAAAAACAACCTAGCAGTATAAAAATGTTGACAAATGTCAATGACTAGGTTTTGAAATTTAACCTACATCGTCAGCATGTAATGTACTTTGCTCTGTACTATATCAGCTAATATATTTGATTGATAAAGAAAACATGAGTCTCTATGAATTAATGGGAAACATCTTACGTTTACCTATAATATTAATACTTTAAAACATGTCTGCTGTCTCTGCACTACATTACCTCAAAAATACGTAGAAGCAAAATGACAGTAAATTTCTAAAATTTAATTTATTAAGTTCTCTTTTAAATGAATTCTTCTCTTTTAAATCTATCTCTCTTGTAAACGACCCTTCCAAAATAACTACATCAAACTTAATACTTCTAACTTTTACAATATGGGAGTTATGCGTATTATTATTAATTTAATAAATAGCCTGGAAGAGATACCACCTATGGGTACTACCTATGGGTATAAGGCCGCCCTTACACCGACGCTTCTCTTTCTGTTTTGTTTGTGTTTAATCATGTTGGTGTAATAAATGATTAAATAATAATAATTAATATAAAGTTTGTATTGAATTTTATTTTTTAAAATTTGCCATCCGCTAAATTGACATGTCTATCAAAATAATATATATAAAATACATTTTTGTTACTATGGGGTTAAAAATGAAAAAAGATGATGGAGCGATTTTCTAAGGTAGTGTTAAGGGAATTTGAAAAAAGCACTTATACAATAATCTGACGATTTGTCAGAGAGATTTGTTGAGTTGGTTTCTGGATGTGACGTAACTCGCAGCTATAGAATGTGCAAAAACAGTTCCGTCATTTTGAAATACTCAAGCCCATCTGATAAAGATATCTATATATGATTCATATTTATGCCCTATATATATAAAAGGATATGTACCTGACTGACTGAGGTAAGACGCACATACGGCCGTAACCGCTTTGCGTAGAAACGTGAAATTTGGATAGATGTTTATTTTTATAATTAAGGGAATATAAACACGGAAAAAGGAATATACGCAACACGTAGCTGCATTAAACTTCATCGATCAGTTTTTATTACTTAGGCTAGAGGAATTCGTTAGATTATATATTTTTCGTAATCCTTGAATTATTCTCTTCAAAATAAAAGAAAAATAGTAACTCTCGCAAATGTGAAGATAACTTTTTTTTACCCTCCCCCTTCTTTACGTCACTTCCAAATTGTAAGATTAGGAATATACATGATTAAGCATGTAACTCACTTTACCTTAAACTGACGCGCTCGAAAATTTCAGAACATTTTTTTTACTAATCTGATCCTTTATCCTAGACGGGCGGTCATTTATATGGGTCTCATATTTAGTGGAATTACTTAGCCGAGTTCAAGGAATTCCCCAGTATATTAATCTGTCGCGCTTTAGTAAGTTCCGAAATCCCCGCTGTGGCTACCACTATTTATTCTATTTCTTCTTTTATATAACTAAAACTATCACAAGTACGTATATACGCTAATAAAATTATTTTATTAACAATTTGCATAATTTTTTAAATATAAGTTTGCATTGCATAGCAATTTAGAAATTCCATTATAAAGGAGCAATTAAACAAACAAAATACCTTGTGAAAATGACAAATTTAAACAATTAGAAATTTTATTAAAGCTAAAACTTTTTACGGAGTTAGGGAGAGCGCGCATTGGTAACTTTTGTCGCGGTGACAATAAATTCTTTGTCACTGTCATGTCACCATGCTTTTCGTGACGAAATTTTTTACATTTGATAATATGGATCTCGAAGAGATGGTTGTCTGTGCACTTATATAATATTAAAAAATAGAAAAAAAAAGCAAACGTCGAAAGAATAATCGTTTAGGGATTTGTCATAGAGCTATGGCCTCTACTCAATTTCGTCAATCAGTATATTGTTGTCTATTTCATCTTCATGAAAACACACGTTTTGCCTTGGTGATGAACTTGACGCCTTGAAATTAAAATTCGGAGCTGCACGCTGCTGTTTCTTGTTTATGCGGAAGACGACTAGTATGGAACACGGCAGGGTGGAGGTGACATTTAGTTTCTAATGCGTGCACGGGCATACAAACCTATGGACGCGGTGACAGTTGCGTCACGGGCGTGTTGCCATCCCCCGCGGACAAAAAGTCACCCAATTGTCACGTATCCAAATGCGCGCACCTTCATTGAGGGTGATGTACACGGTGACAGTGACGCAACAGTCACGGTGACAAAAGTCACCTATGCGCGCTATACCTTATTTTCTACTTGTCAATCATGACAAAAACAATTCGTTACAGGCCAGTGCAGTTTTATTAGTCGCCATATTTGTTTGTTTTCAATGTATTTAGGCGGTGCACTTTCATTGTTTGGTTTCCCAATAGCAACATTTAAATGAATATGAATATATGTTGATGGATTAATTGAATTATTTGCGTTTTATATATTTTTTTGCTATATTATTTGAATTTTCAATCCTGCAGGATTCCGGTATTTGCGGGATTGAAAAATCATAATCCCGCATCATTCATTCAAATACTGAGATGTAATACTGCCGTATTGTAAGCTCTTCTTCGAATATGATAAAATATATTATATGATATTTTGTTTCAGACCGTAACCCATCTAAGAATAATATTACACATAGCAGTCGGGGTCTTAATAGGCCTGTTCCACGATCATTCTGGCAGCGATGGTTCAAAGTCTTTCAGCAATGTCGGTTACCTGCTTATATCCTGTACGTACCTGTGCTACACATCCCTGATGCCCGGAGTACTCAAGTGTAAGCGACGTTCTTTTTTCATTCGTTCTTTTGTTTTTAGATTCAAAACTATAAAACTTCCTATATACGGTTAAATACTGTACTTGTCTTTTGTCCAGCATTTTTTTCTGATCTTCTTAGTCTGGTTTTAAACATGGAAAATTAACTTCGAGAAAAGATAGCTTGATGTAAATAACAAAAATTACATAACGTTTTTTCAATTTATATTTTTAGAAATAACCTAATGATATTTCCGGCATTGTTATAGATAAAAAAGAAAAACAAACGTTATTTCATTGTTTCAAATAATGATAATCACTTAAGGCATTTTGACCTATGTCTTTGAAATGTTCATAAGGAAAATACGTTGACATTCATAATATATTACTCTTACTACGTCAATGGTGGAGGTAAATTATTGCCGTTGTAAAACAGTCACTATTATAAAAACATGGCAGGAATTTGAAGTTTTATGATGAAACGTGTTCGGCACTGCGTTTAAGCATATTTCCTATTTACATTAGGAATATTTGAAAAAAATGTGAGTTGTCTTAAAATAAATTTACAGTTATTAGTATTATTATTATTTTTCCATATGATCACTAACTCACTACCATCGAATGCTATGGCTTTTTCCATTTTCTATAAAAAATTGATTTAAACGTTGAAGTTAAATTATAAATAAGAACATAGCATAATAATATTTTTAAACATATTCGTTTAAATAATATATGTATCTATGTATGTAGAAAAAAAATCAAAACTGATTATAGTAAGTACCTATAATTATACATTGAAATAGTAGCTATTAGCTAATTATTGTATTAAGTAACTTTACTCTTTATTTGGAAAATTCTTTTTAGGAAGGGTTTCTTAGAGAGTTACATATGAGTTAGTAGTGTAGTAGTTCCCAAACTAAGATTATACAGAGCGCCGTACACGACAGCATATCAAACGCTGTCGTCGCATTAACAAGACATTGGCAATGGGCGAATAGGGAATATGGGGGTTCCGTGACTGATATAGTGGACCACAACGTAAAAATGGCTATTTCATTCAGAGATAATAAGAAAATAATGATATTAACAAATCAAGTGTAACTACAACTTAATTAACGTGGTCGACGACCACCATCCGTCAGCCCCAATATTAGCAAAAAGAAAAGCAGTAGTTTTATCAAACACAAGACATTACCTTTGGAAGGACTCTTCTAGTCCTTCAAATACTAAAACACCCATTAAAATTGACGAGTAAAAACTTTAGACTCCCGAATGTAAGCTATATCTTAACTTAGCTTCACGCTTTATCCCTAGCGGGATAGTCAGAGAGAACGGAGCGCCAAACGCTACGGTCTCTACGTACTCTACTCTTTCACCTCATCCACTGTCATCAACTTGTTCATACATGCCCTCCGGGGGGTCCTCATGATTTTTACGTGACCTTTTTCCGTGACCTCGAAGGTCAATCGAGGTCTCCCTCTACTTCTCTTACCGCTCACTTTACCATCATAAATCTTCTTTGCCATTTCGTCACTTATTCTTTAAAAACGGACGATTTAAGCCTGTGGCGTAGAACCACTCACAAATAAAAAAAAGAAACAAAACAAGGTCATACATAACGTTATCCTTGTGTTATGACTTATGAGATTCTGTAACGATAACAGAGTTGCTGTCCAATTATAATAATTATATAACTAGTTTTTTTTAATTAAATAGTATAGCTTCAAACACAAAACTTCAATATATTATGTATAAGATTTTAGAAGTTTTTTAGTCTATACTTTTGTTAGTTGCATACATTTCCGGCGTCTTGTAGGATAAGTAGAACAATAACCTACAGTTAAGGGGATTGTTTAGAATGAAAAATAAATATTTACATTATGTAACAATGTTTTAGACTCTGATACTGTACTGTTTTTGTCCCGTTTCGACATTTATTATTAAAGCGTTCGTGAAAACAGCAAGTTTTACAGTTACTATACCTGTTTTGGGCAATAAATGAATAAAGATGAGGCAAGTCGTGGCGCAGGGGCACAAAGTGTGACTGGAAAATCCACTGGTTGTGGGTTCGATCCCCACTCGAGGAAAATAGATATTTAATTACAGTTATATTTTCATTTCTTCGCTCTGGCGTCGAGGTAAAGCGCGGCGTTGAGTTCTGCCACTCAACACGCAATGTCTCCAGAACTCGGCGGAAAGTGTGGAACGGAGAGTCTTAACACTAGGTTCCCTCTGCCTACCCTACTGTGTGCGGGATACAGCGTGAAACTGATTTTATGAATAAAGTTTATACATTAAACAAAACCTCTTTGGCTCCCTTATATAATTATCTTTAAAAAATGAGCCTAGGTATTTGTATTCAATCATAAAGAGATGTTATAAAATTTCTTGTTAATTTTTTTACGCTGTTACGTTATAACTAAAAGTGTATATTTAATTATATAAACTATCAGTTTTATTAAAGTTTAGATACGGAAAAAATATATATTTTTTTAACTTACACGATAAAAAAATTGAGTGAGGCTGTCGTGGCGCAGTAGTACATTCATGTGAATGCAGACGTGGCGGTTATGAGTCCCACTCGTGGGAATGAAATATTAAACATTTTTATTTCTACGCTCTGTAATCAAGGCAAAGCGTGGCGTTAAGTATCGCCGTATCGCCGTTAGGTACGCAATGGCTCGAGTTGCGGAAAGTGGGAAACGGAGTATCTTTTACACTAGGTTCCCTCTGCCTACCTTGCTATATGCGGAATACAACGTGAAACTGTTTTATGAAGAATATGTCGATCGTGATCCATTTTCTTAAAGATGGAACTGATTGTATCTGTCCAGAGCGAACCTCATATTTCACTAAAATTCACACTAAAAATTCCAGACTTGAAACGCTTGAACCACATTTGCGCTATTCTTAATAATTACCGCATTAGGTCTGTAAACCATATAAATTTTTATCGCGGCGTTCGTCGCATATTTGCCTTTTTTGTAATAAAACTTAAAAATGTACCGAATTTCTTCGGCACATACGTTCATTTTGCTTGCTTGAAAAACAATTGAAAAAGGGCGGGAACTAAATTTGTTTTTAATTTATTGCATCTTCAGAATGTCACATTTAATGGTATTAAAAAAAGCCAGTTACATTCAGTACAGCCAAAGAGGTTTGATTACTAATAATACATTTAAAATACGATAATATTTTAAATATTAAGATTTAATATTAATTATGATACTTCTTCTTATTTAAAATATATTATTCAGTGACGGGTGTTATACTTTATGGTGAATGAAATACAGCTTTCACTTTTATTATTGTTGTATTAGGCCACTGACAGGTTTGTCGAAAGGAAATGACAATAAAAGAAATGAAAAAATCATTTTATTTCTTCCTCACAATAGATTATTTATTGTCAGTTTACCTACCTAAATTACGAAGTCATGGAAATTATCATAGAATCAAGGATTCTACTCCTCTGAAGCCAGTCGTGGCGTAGACGCGACTGATTGTAGGTTCTATTCCCACTCGAGAAAACTCAACATTTAATATTTTCATTAAAAATCGTGGCTTTGAGTTCCACCCCTCAACACGCAATGCCTTCAGAATTCGGCGGAAAGTGGGGAATTGTTACAATCTTTATTCCCAGGCTCAATATGCTTACACTAGCATATACTATTTCTTGTTATTTTCCATGGCATGAGAATAGCGGATCAGCAAATTCCATATTGTTTTTTCTTTTATTAAAATATAAAGTGTAAAAGTGAAAATGCCGCCTAACAGAACGGAAGATTCTTAATGTGAACGTATTTTAATACTAGGTCCCCAAGGCACCCTCTGCCTACTCTACTGTAGACGTGACAGCGTGAAACTAAAAAAAAATACTTCTTACCTTACTAAACATATATAAAGTTTAACATTTACAACTTTGTTTAGCTAATAAGATTTTTCTAATATTTCATGAAGATAATAAATGTTTTTTATGTATTCTACGTTGACGTTAGTCATTTTTTCTATGAAAAAACAACGTACAAACGTAACCTTAAACCTTATTATAATTTTGACTTTTAGTTCCTGACGAGCTACCAATATTAAAAAAAGAAAACTTTAACAACTGGTACAAACTAAAGACATATTACGCCGCCATTCTGGTAACGAGCATACCTTTACAGGTAATACTAGTAAAGTACGGTCAACAAGTCGTGGCCGCCCTGGAGTTAGCTGTAGACGGCTGCGCAGATTTAATTTTAGGATTTTTCTTAGTTATGAATATTTTCTTTCCGAGTGAACTATTTATTACTAGCTCAAAAAATCAGGAAACCTAACTTCAGAGCAGCCATGACCTGTTGGCTTTACTGTAAGATAATGTATTTTTTTTTAATCCTAATTTTAAACGTTGTAGAATTTTTTTTTTCATTTCACACTACTTCCCGCCCATAATAGAGTATGCAGAGGTACCTAGTATTAAGATACACCGTTCCCCACGTTTTTTGAGGCAGATTTTTTGAGTCATTGCACGTTGATTGTCGGAACCCAACGCTGTGCTTTGCCTCGTTACCAGAGCGATAAAATGAAAACATTAAATATTTAATTTCCTCAAGAATGAATAGAACCCACAACCTGTCGCGCTTACAGTCTTCCTGCATTAAAGTCAATAACCGCAAGTCTCAAATCACAAATACGCATTTTTTCAAACGAAACATGAATATTTATGTTATTTTTATATTAAGTAATAAAACATTCCAAATAAATAGAATAATTATATACCGTACAACGGTTACACATATTCACAATAAACAAAAATATATTTATTTCACAGATTTCATTTAGTCTTGTGTACACTGCACCTTCGTACGTCATATCTGGACAACCGATAGAGCTATCAAGATTCTTGATGTTTGCTTTGGTGCTGGTTAACATCACACTCATCGCTGAAGCCTTTGGAAACATTATCGGGACTTGCACTGATTCTATTGTACGTTTTTTCATTTCTAAGTAGTTTTCAAAAAAAAATAAAAATAAATCAGCTTCACGCTGTATCCCGTACACAGCATGGTAGGCAGAGGGAACCTAGTGTTAAGACACTCCGTTCCCCACTTTCTGCCGAATTCTGGAGGCATTGCGTGTTGAGTGGCAGAACTCAACGCCGCGCTTTGCCTCAACACCAGAGCGAAGAAATGCAAATATAAATTTAAGTAAATATTTCATCTCCTCAAGTGGGGATAAAACCCACAACCGGTCGGTTTACAGTCACACTTTGTGCCACTGCACCACGACTGGCCTCAAGTAGTTTATTGATTTTAATAAATCAATAAAACTTCAGAAACCATTCGTGGCGCAGGGACACTAGTGAGTGATTGTAAATGCGACTGCTTGTGGATTCGATCGCCACTCGAAATAATGAAATATTTAATATTTTCATCTCCTCGGCCTAGTAATGAGACAAAGCGTGGCGTTGAGTTCCGCCACTCAACGCGCAGTGCCTCTGGCATTCGGAGGAAACTTAGAAATAAAATATGTCAAGGTTCCCTTTGCCTTCCCTGCTGTGTGCGGGATATATTATCCATAGAGACAATAATTATAAAAATACTCATTTAGAAACTGACCTGGTCGGTTTCCTGGAGACGTGGGTTCGAGTCCCGCTACGTTTTCTTTCCTTAGTGTGGAATAACTTTTTAAAAAATGTTTAAAAATAATTATAAATATTATTTTTAGAACGGCACCTTCCTTGGCGCTATCACAACCTGCTTCATGATAGTTTTTGCGGGATTCCTAGCACTGCCAGCGCATATGCCAACCTTCATGCGTTACATATCATACACTTCATTCTTCAAACAATCGTTTGAAGCGCTTTGTTTATCATTGTATGGCTTCAATCGAGCACCACTCAAGTGTCCCGCTACGAAGCAATACTGCCATTTGAGGTAAGTTATGAGGAAGATTCCGCTTTTTTTAGCTTTTTACAAAATCTGGGGGCACGGCAGTGCCCCCGCCAAGTCGAGCAGAAAACAGCGGCACGGCCGTACCATCCTTTTCTCGAAGCAATTCAGGCCATTTTCAACCCCCTATAACTTCGTTGTGGATAAAACAAGAAACCTGAATTTTCAGTAACTAATCAGGCATTATATAAACACGGTATATTTAAAATTTCAGTCAATTTGAACCAGTAGTTTAAGAATGACAACTTCTTAAAGTTTCTAAATTTTGTCACTCACTGACTGACTCACCGATCATCAAAAGTCCAAGGCACTTCTAGCAGACATAGAAGCTTCAAATTTAGAATACAAATAGAGTTTAGTGTCTTAATCATGGGAAAACCTAAATATTTTGTAATTTCGGGCCAGTTTTCCAAATACATCAACTGCATGAATAACTTTGTAATCCCATATAAATGTATAGGATTACAAGGTTATATTTGCAGTTAATGAATCATTATTACTGTATAATAGAAAATAATAAGTGTAGATAGGTACCAAAAAGTAGGACTCTACAAAAAGAAGTGAGATGCCATCAAAAACATCCTGTAAAAAAACCCAAGTCTCGCAGCTCAGTCTTTCTACTGTAAAAAGTTGTGAGATCCATGTAATACCAAGTCGGTTAATCTATTTAGTCTCTACTTAAAGGACCTTCTGTCTTAAGTTATTACATAAGTTATTATCATGCCAATATTAAAAATATTTTACGTTTTAAATAAATAGATCGACTTGGACATCGCATGATTTGATTATTAGTATGTATCACACTAAACAGCACAACGGGCCAGCAACCGAATTCCTCACCAGAGTCCTTCCGAATATGATGTCTATTATGTCTTTCGGTAGGTTGTGTTTTCATGCGATGTCCAAGTCGATCTATTTGTTTAAAACGTAAAATATTTTTAATATTGGCATGATAATAACTTATGTAATAACTTAAGACAGAAGGTCCTTTAAGTAGAGACTAAATAGATTAACCGACTTGGTATTACATGGATCTCACAACTTTTTACAGTAGAAAGACTGAGCTGCGAGACTTGGGTTTTTTTACAGGATGTTTTTGATGGCATACTTTTTATTGTTTGATTTTGAATCATAAATAATTATATACAAGGAACATTCTAAATTATAAAACTTTTGATAAATCTTAGAAACATCTTTTATTATTTTATATTATTTACATTATAAATTATTGTATAAGTAACATTATTTTACATTATTTATACGAGTATGATATAGTGTTAACGCAAAGCGCCTCTGAAATTCGTATGAGCAAATTTGCAATTTCTTTTTTGGGTCCAAACTACCAGTTTTCTTCATATTAGTTAATAAGATTGTTCATAAATCATTGTTATTTTAACAACCTGTGTTGTGCACACAGCAGAGTAGGCAGAGGACATCTAGTGTTAAGACACTCCATTCCCCATTTCCGCCGCATTCTGGAGGCACAGTGTGTTGAGTGGCGAAACTTAACGTCGCGCTTTGTCTTGACACCAGAGAAATGAAAATATTTAATATTTTCATGCTATATTAAAGACAGAATTTTGCCATTCATAGGTTGGCGGCCCATTTCGATTTTTTACGTGTGTTGTAACGAAAATTGAAATGAAGCTGTAACTATTAGTGTCACTATCATAAATATCAGTTTTCTCTGCCGTCTTTTATATTTTAAATAAATAGAGAAATCAACTTCACGCTGTATCTCGCATATAGGGGGCTGGGTAGGTAGAGGGAGTGTAAAGACATTCCGTTCCCCACTTTCCGCCGAATTTTTCGAGGTATTGTGTGTTGAGTGGCGAAGTTCAACGCCGGGCTTTTTGCATTGGTGTGAAAGCGAAGAAAGGAAAATATTAATAAATAATAATTCATTCCTCATAGTGAGGATCAAACCCACAACTGTCGCTTTACAGTCACACCCTTCTACTTGTGCACCACGACGGCTTGTCATTCCTTTTAAAAAAAGCGCGCATTGTATTACAGATTCTTTCCTGTAGTTTTTCTGTTGTATAGTTTAGATATAATAAAAGTATTATATAATTTCAGATACCCAAAAGAGGTTTTGCATCAGCTTGACGTCCACGCGGACAACTACTGGTTGGACATTGGTATTCTTTTTGCAGAGCTTGTGATACTAAGATGTATAGTCTTCTTCACATTGCGGCGGAAAGTCAACAAATCTGAATAAAAATTTTATATAAATCAAATAACTACTTTAATACGCGGTAATGAATGGCAGTGATTATTATTATTAATTATATTTATTGAAAAAAAAATATATTTTGTTATATTATTATTGTTGTATTTCTATTTAATTGCACATGGATTTGCAAATTAAAAATTTATTTTTATTTGGAAGTATTTTAAAACAATTTCTCCATCGGTATATAGTAGAGAGTAAATATGTACGAGCATAATGTACATAATACACGTTTCACCTCAATATCGTGACACATTGCACATTGTATATTGTTATCTATTGATCTAAATGCGGGATACACGTTTCACGCTGTATCCCGCACCCAGCAGCAGCTAGTGTTAAGACACTCCGTTCCCAACTTTCCTTCGAATTCTATAGGCATTCCGTCACCGCGCTTTACCTCCACACCAGAGCGAAGAAATTTTAATATAAATTTAAATAAATATTTCATTTCCTCGAGTGGGGATAAACCCACAACCAGTTTTTTAGCTTTTACAGTCACGCACTTTGTGCCTCTGCGCCACGACTGGCTACCTGAATTTCCTTTATACAATATTATTTACAATATACAATGCGTATGCGTATATAGATATTTAATTTAAGATAATTAGTTATTATATATTGAGATGAGATTGTTAAGGGAGAAAACACTTTTAATTCACATTAAAAAATGTTTTCCTCTTAACAGCTATTGAATATTATTAAAATGCGTTAAGATTAGACTTGCAACGAATATTTGGGCATTCGATATTTAAAGTACTTGGCTAATGTTATCATATTCAGCCAAATACCTATCAAGTAGGTACTTTAACAATTTGTTGTAGTAAAATAATTCATGAAATGGCACATATGTAAGAAATCGTATTATTATAGAATCAATTCGTTCTACATCTGTCAAAACTATTTATCTCGAGATCGCATGGAGATATCAAGTTGAAATTAATATTAAATATTCAACTCTACGCTTCCTTGGAGCACGAAAAAATTAAACTTAAACTTCTACTTCGTCGTCATTTAGTTTCTCAGAAACCACCTAACTGATTTAAATGCAGTCTTCACAAATTGTATTTTGATAATATTCCCTTAACATCTAATATTTCAAAAAAATATTTCAATAGGTATACATATATAAAAAAAACGATAGTACATAGGTAATATGTTTGTATATAAGCTGTGACCGAATATAATATTCGTTGTAATCATAATTAACCATTATAGACCATTATATTTAAAAAGTGAGGCCAGTCGTGGCGCAGGGGCACAAAGTGTGACTGTAAAACCGACTGGTTGTGGATTCGATCCCCACTCGAGGAGATGAAATATTTACTTAAATTTATATTTCCATTTTTTCGCTGTGGTGTCGAGGACAAGCGCCGCGTTGAGTTCTGCCACTCAACACGAGATGCCTCCAGAATTCGGCAGAAAGTGGGAAACGGAGTGTCTTAACACTAGGTTCCCTCTGCCTACCCTGCAGTGTGCGGGATACAGCGTGAAGCTGATTTTATTTTAAATTTAAAAAGTAGTTGTAATTACTCGTTAATTGGGACAAAATGCCTGTATGTCCCAATTATCTATGAATTGTCGTGTATTATTGGAAATATGTTTTAATATACAATCGGTTTCTCGTCTTGTCTCTGTGATAGCTTTTTTGTGGCACCCTATTCTTGTAATTAATAATTTATTAATCAGACCCTGTTATGCTATAAATAAAGATGTAATTAATTATAAGAATATAATAAGATAGCTTGGGTGTATGGGTGATATTGGGTGACTTTAATCAAACGAAAAATATACATAGTAAAAACATGTGAAATATGTCAAATATGAAAAGTAAAAGTTAACAGTAATTATATATTTGTGTATGTTTATATGTTTTCACTTTCAGTTTTTACTTTAATTTATTTTGATAAAGTAAGCACCTATTAACTTTACAAAATTTTGACAAGTTTTGAAACATATATTTTTTTATATCAGCTGGATTGATTGTACTTATTACTTAGTAACAATTTATATAAGTAAATGTAGTGCAGTATTTTTTTGTTAAAATGTCCTTAGATACATAATTAAAGTTTTAAAAAATGTAATTATATTTAAGTTAAAGGACGTTGGATCTTTTACTATGAACCAATTACCTACCGACGAAAAGAAATAATAATAAGTTAGATGAAAAGATAACATAAGTGGCATATCTGCACGATGTGGCTACCAAGAAAAAAATATTCTAGGTAATATTGAAATGTACAAGAAAAGATTTCTTACTTTTTTGTGTAAAAAATTAACTAAGGATTAGAAATGAATGATATTTGAAAATATATTTGTATTCAATTTTTTCTTCTACTTGACAGGTGCATTCATCTGGTTAATTCATTTCAGATAGAATATAAATAGGTACTCTCTCAAAGTTTTTGGGTAATATTTTAAGTCATTTTAAGGAATAAAAAATATCTCTATTTCTCCATGGATCTGAATTTTAAAATAGTTACAGAAAATCGATCTCATAGTATTTTGGTTTGTATTCGCAACTTTTCAAAAAACTCGAAACTTCGAAATGAAGTATCTATTACTTTTTAATTAATAAATAATTTAATTAAGAATGGTTTTTATTTCACAACATTCCTATTACATTAAGTAGTTCTCTTTTTCATGTTATGACACCATTGTAACACAGTTGAAAAGTGTCTATACAGGATGTGACGCATCAACAGTTGTCTACGGGTAAAGAAAAACAGTCCAGAGAAATCCATTTCACCCCCATACCGATACCATACCATTAACCGATTTTCAGTTGCTCGGCAGATATTTGAGAATTTGTGATTTTTTAGATAAAATCGAATTCTTGAAGAAAGTTGTAACATACAGCCTAACTGTAGGATCATTTGAATCACACAGCAGTTGTAAATCATAGCTTCATAAAACAAAAAAAATTGAAATAAAAAAAATTTAAACTAAACGGTTGTGGTGAAAAAATAACAGGTTAAAAAATTAAATTCAGTCAAGAGACCAAATTTTGAAGCGCTTGATTCTTTCTTAAGCTTATATAATATGTTGCTTAGTAAATTGTAATTGGCCTATATTCTAAAAGGGATAATTTGTAAGTGAGATATAATTTTATGTTTTATAGAAAAAGAAGAGAAAGAGTTAAATAAAAAAAAAATCAAAATAGTTTCATAACAAATGTAAGTGACCTCCGGCACCTTTTTATAAGTTTTTCCTTCAATTTTCTAAACGCATCTTTGTTTTCTCTTATGTGCTTTTGCTTCTGGTTTAATTTTAAACGCAATTCATGTATAGTGGCGTATGATGACTTGTATATCTGCCCTTTGTAGAACCCCTAGACAAAAAAATCGATAGGGTTAAGATCTGGTGATCTCGGAGGCTAGGCTATAGGCCCTCCACGGCCAATCCATCGATCTAGAATTTTTTTTATTGCTATGCCAGTATCTACGTCACGTAATCTATTCAGTTAAGATGGGAAAAACTGTAATGACGAAGTCGTTATAGTAAATACAGCTTGCCGCTTCAGGAGCAATTATTTTGGACAACATGATAATGTCTCACTTTTTCTCTTGTAAAGGATAGCCCAACCATAATTTACTGATTAGAAAAGCATAAACTTAAGAAAGATCCTGATTTAAGCGCTTTAAAAGTAGGCAATTGTGTGGGATTTCGTAGGAACTTCTTTCCACGCGCCACGCAACTATAAAATAGCCTAATTACGGCAGTGGATGTGGATTTTTACGAAAAAACTGAAACAAAAAATTCAGATAACACAACGAGCTATGGAAAGAAGCATTTTAAAAGTAAGAAAAATACAGAAAATGAGAAACGAAATCATTAGAAGTAGGACTAAACTAATGGACACATTATCTCAAGCCCTGAAGCCTAATTGGCAATGGGCAGGTATCACGCTACTCTGATCAACGCTGGACCATACAAGCTACAATATGAAAAGGTCCTATAGGAAAGAGAAAGGTAGGTAGGCCAACAAGACAGTGGGCTGATGACATAATAGATATTGCGGGAGTAAATTCGACGACTGCAGCAAAAATTGAGAAGAATGGAAGAGGATGGAGGAGGCTTTCACCCAAAGAGGAGTTCACATCCGAGAATAAGAAAACTAACAGTACTAACACTACCATTATATCAAATATTTCATACTAACATTAATATAAGAATAACGTCCGTTGATATTAAATATAATAATAATTAAGCCCTTTATTTCACAACCACGAAATAAAGGGCTTTATTATTATTATTGCTGCAGTGTTTCCATGTCGATACGACCTGGGTACCTTCAAAAATCGCGTCTATGTAGCATCTCTGGTGTTACATGGAGTCGTGGGCGGTGATGATCACTTACCATACCTGTACGCTCGTTTGCCTTGTCTTTTTCCACAAAAAAATACCTTTTTTTCTTTTAAGTGTTAATCAAAAAGCGAAATATATATCTTGTACCGTCAATTAGTTTTACTTTTACTACGCAATAAATAATGCCGCTGCGCCACGACTGGCCTCTATAATGAAATAAACATTTTTTACGGAAGCCAAGTTAAATAATATCTATAAAAAAATATACAGCTTTTCGGAAGCACCAACTAAAATAGTTCAACTAACGACATTCAAATGTCTTTTATTTTATCTTTCTCTGACAACAAAAAACTTTAGATACTATATAATATATATTCTATTTGAAATTGAAGATAGCTCTAGCAACACTTAGTGTCATACGTCAGATAAATTTGAAAGTAAAAATCAAACTTTATGTACGACAGTTTATACAAACATAACCCCTAAGATTGGATATAATTACGATTATATTCAAAACGAATATAATGAATAGGCAATATTTGTAGTATAAAAAAATATATATTTCAATAAAAATAAATATTTACATATTGTGCGCTTATATAACTAAATTAAAAATCAAAAAGTGAAAAAATGTAAGTGTTCAATTTAATTTAAACTTATAAGTAATAAACTTATTGTGTTTAACACTCAATTTTTTTTTTATGAATAATAGTTTAAATTATGGTAGCAAAATATTAACTTATTTGTTAATTTAATATATTTTTATTTATTATTAAGATAAACATTTATTTTAAATATTATTTTAGGCTGAAATTATTTTTCATCTCATTTGTAATGCTTCAAAGTGTTTTAAGTGATGTATCATATTATGAGTTATTGGGAGTATCTAAACAAGCATCTACACAAGAAATAAAGCAAGCATACAAAAAATTGGCAGTGAAACTACATCCAGATAAGAATCCAGTAAGTATTATATACACAAATACATTAAATAATATGTATAATATTATATCACAAATATTTTATTACATATTGCTGAACACTTACTAAACAATTAAAAAAATATTATTTTTATATATATATATATATATATATATATATATATATAGTTATTTATCCATATTTAATAAGTAATTTGATTTTCTGGATTAATCTCAGTTTATTTTGTAACATAATAGTATATATTACTTAAAAAATAAACTCCTTATTCGAGATTTATAAAATTCACATGTTGTCTGTAATAATCAGCATGTGTTTGAAGTTTTGAGTGGGTAGTGAGTGGGTGCGGAATATTAAGGTCAATAGAATTGCTACATATAGTCCTACTTTTAAACTTAATAAAAACAGCATTCTATATTTATTATATAATCTCTTATACTTAAAATAATTTTAGGTTCTGTTCTGTTATTTATCTTATCTGAGAAGATATCGAATTTCTGTATTAATAAGTTAGCACTATGATCCCCACAATATGTAAAAGTTGCATCATTTTTTGAATGAAGATAGATGAAATTCAAAATGACTTGATAATTATTAACATTTTACAGAATGCTAATGAGCAAAAAAGGTTTCTAGAAATAACTGAGGCGTATGAGACATTAAAAGACCCACAAAAAAGACATCAATATGATTTATATGGATCTCAACAATCTTACACTAAGAAATATGACCACCATTCTCAAGCTGAGTATAATAATTTGTATTACAATGGTCTATACCATGATGATCCATTTGTAGAAACATTGTCTGGAAAAAGCTTTTGTAAGTATTTTCTGGTAGTGATGTACAAGTATATATATCATAACACAAAATTTCCCTTATTATTTATATGGGAAATCAAAAATCGTGATGAGACACCTCTTAAAATGAAAATTAAGAACTGCCCTATTAACATATTTGTTCAATATAGTTAAAAAAAATTTTGGCCCACACTAATAATTCCTATTATCAATATAATTATGCTTAACATTTACGTTGAGTATGTTGCAATACTGTGGTACACCACCTAAGTAAGGGATTGAACCCACAACCATCATCACAATTATAATGTGATGGTATCTTATACTTTATTACAATTTTAAATTGATATAAAGATAAAAACTAAAATAATCTGTTCAAGACAAATATATAGTGATTGTGAAAGGTCATGTGTTAATATACCTTTTGTATTTCAGATACATATCTAGACAATGGTCTATATTTTATAAACTTTTACTCTCCCTTTTGTCCGCCATGTCAAAATTTGGCAGACAAGTGGAAAAGACTCGCTGAAATTTACAAAGGAATTGTAAGTTATATACAGCAGAAGAGCCTGTGACAGGCAGACCTTATTTAATAAAACCTAAACTATATATATAAAATAACAAAGGTCTGGCAGCCACAGGCTCCTGGGCCAATAAATATGAATTATTCTTTAAAATATTTACTGTTAAATTGAACTTTTTTATTTTAAATATATTTCAGATAAAAGTAGGTGCAGTTAATTGTAAATATTATAATTCTTTTTGCTATAATACAATGAGGATTGGCAGCTATCCCACACTTTTGTTTTATCCTAATGTAAGTATGCTTTTTACAACCTAGACAAGCATATAGGAGGATTGGAAGCATCCTATGATGCTATAGTGTAGTTGTGGGTTCAATACCCACCTGATAAATTAAATTTTGTTCCTTTGTTGGTTCAGTTCCATTCCACACAAAAGGCAGTCTAAATATTATATTATTTTTGCTTACTTTTCTATATGTGGGATACAGCATAAAGCTTAAAAAAAAACTTTTTTAAATATTTATAAAATTTGAGTACCTTCCACTTGGGCGGTTTTAAGAAGCCTGGGTTCAAATCCTGCTACTAATTTTATTTTTCTTTAAAAAGTACTTTTCTTTCTTAAGTATGTAATAACGCTTAAAAAATGTTATAAGTATGAAATCTAAATATTATTTCAGGGAAAACAAGGCAGCTACCTTTACTACAGAGGTGCTCATACATTTGAAGCATTAGAAGATTTTGTAATAAAAAATATAAGAAATAGGGTGGATGTGCCTACTATTGCACATATTAGGAATATTGATAAACCTATGGTTTATATATTAGATGACAGTTTGGATGAAAATATGCTAGTGCGAATAGCGTATCATCTTGTAAGTAAAACCTTTAGAAATATACTACCACTAAGTACAAATATTTATTTAGTATTAACTTAATAAGTAATCTGGAATTAAAATTATCCTATATGTTGCTCCACAACCCCTTCCAATCTGTCAGAGAGTACCATAAAAAAAATAATTTTGCGGACAAACAGGGAGACAAGATTTTTAGAAAGAAAGCATAGCATTTAATATTCATTTTATATGTCAATGTATTAATTGCGCACGATAAAAGTTAATAATTTGAATTTAATTGCTTCTTTTTTTAAAATAACCTCCATTTTTAATGCTTGTTGTATGTATTTATAAATACATATTTTATAAGAACATTGTATGTTAAGACATAATTAATTACAACATTTTCCAACCGAATTTCAGTAAAGATTAATAGTTTATTTAGTATTTAGTTTAGTTAAAACAAACATGCCATTTGATACAAAATAACAATTTGATTAATAATTATCGAACAACATATAAAACAAACAAAACATAATTGCATTTTTTAATTTGTTTTTCAACATATAAAACAAATAAAACATTATTGCATTTTTGAATGTTTTTTTTTTCAGAAAGGACTAGCAACAGTGACAATGGCTGCACACATACATCCTAGATTAAGTAATAATTTAGATACAGTTATTGTTTTCAAGTATAAAAATATAAATAAAGAAATACAAAGTACTGACGAAATGAGTATTCTAAGTGAAATTGTTGATATGCTGCCTAAGATAGAAAATATAGGATTAGAAAAGCTACAGGTAACTTCGATGTATTAAATGGTAAAATTTTTGTTTTTTAGCTTCACACTGTATCTCGAAAATAGACGGGGAAAGCAGAGGACATCTGGGAAATTAGGTTACTGTTCTACTCAATCAAATAAAACTCAAGTCACTAGAATGACAGTATTATACTTTTTCATTCCCCCAAATGGGAATCAAGCCCACAACCGTTGCATCTATAGTCGCACGTAGCAGAGTAGGCGGAGGAAACCTCGGAACTATGTCTTAAGACACTCAACGGAGTGTCTTAAGATTTGTTCCCCACTTTTTGCCGAATACTTGTTGCATTGTGTGTTGAGTGGCGTACCTTTGTCTCGTTACCAAAATGGGGAAATAAAAATATGAAATAATTATATTTCATTTCCGATAGGAATCGAGCCTACAACTGTCGAGTATTCAGTCATACGCTGCTCGACCTCAATAACATATAATTTTTCTTTTACAGAAAATAAGAAATGACTTACGTGCTGGCAAAGATAAGCCTTGGGTAATTTATTTCACCAAAGGAGATGATGATAAGCTACTCTTGCAACAAATGAAAGTTAATTTGGCAGATATGAACGTGGGTAAGTTTACTTATTTTAATTTGTCTTAATTGAGCCGTTTCTGAGATTACCGTAAAAACAACACGCGCACATACAAACAGTTTTTTTAAAAATATTTGTCTTGTGGTCTATCAGATTATTAAATTTCAATTTTTCTCAATATTTTCCATGTACAGACACCAATCAGTTACAATTTTATTCACTTTCCGCCGATTTCTGGAGGTATTGCATGTTGAGTGACGATACTCAACGCCTCGCTTTGCCTTGTTCGTTACCAAACCGAGGAAATAAAAATAATGTTTATTTTAAATCCTGAAGTGGGAATCAAACCCACAACATGTGGCATTTGCAGTCGCATGCTTGTGTCCCTGCGTTACGACTGGCCTTCATACGCTAAGTAAAATGTATTATTATGGAATTCAGGTGAAATAAATTGCGAAGACTTGTCGGAATTATGTCACTCGTTGCAAGTGGAAGAGGTGCCGGTGTGGGCGGTACTTAAAGTGGGAGGGGCCTATCAAAGGTTCTACTCCACTCCCACTCACAGCGCACTTCAGGATGCCGCGAGAGCTAAACCATTGCACACATTGTCTGTGACTGACTTCAACAGGATCTGTGAAGGAGGCAAGTTTTTATTTATAAATTATTTGTAATTTACAGCTCACTTCTGAGTGGTAAATGTTTACATACGCTGTCTGTGACTGACTTCAATAAGACTTATAAATGCTTGTTAACTACAAATTTTGTTTTTTTTTTTCTCCGCTTCACACTGTATCCATTATATAGCAGGGTAGACAGGGAACTTAATGTTAAGACATTCCATACCCCATTTTCTGCCAAATTCTTGAGCATTGCATGTTGAGTGGTGGAACTCAACCTTGTGCTTTGCCTCATTATCAGAGCGAAGAAATGAGAATATTAAATATTTCATTTCCCCTTGTGCCAATTTTTCCCATAAACGTCGCATTTACAAACATACACTTGTACCATTGCGCTACAGCGACCTCTAGTCGATCCTAATATAAATTCGCGCACTCTCAGTTTGGCTGGTAATATGTATGTACATAGATATCGATATTTTATTAATTATCATTTAATTATAATGAACTCCACTCTTTTAGGTCTTGTATTTAAAGTTTTTGCCTAATATATATATCAAAATTGAGTACTTTTTAACTTTTTTTTTAATAAGTATTTTTTTTGTTTCTAAATACGTTTCCAGATATGAATGCGTGGGTTCTTATCGTAGTTCCCTATCAAGTTATGTGGGATCACTATGAACAGCCCTTTACTCAGGCGTGCTTGGAGCTGGTCGGCGTTGATATTAATGTAAGAATATTTTTCACTAGCTTTTGCTTGTATTAACTAAATTTGTACAATTAAACTAAAAGAGGCCGGTCGTGGCGCAGCGGCACGAGGTGTGACTGCAAAACCGACCGGTTGTGGGTTCGATCCCCACTCGAGGAGATGAAATATTTACTTAAATTTATATTTCCATTTCTTCGCTCTGGTGTCGAGGTTAGCGCGGCGTTGAGTTCTACCACTCAACACGCAATGCCTCCAGAATTCGGCAGAAAGTGGGGAACGGAGTGTCTTAACACTAGGTTCCCTCTGCCTACCCTGCTGTGTGCGGGATACAGCGTGAAGCTAATTTAATTTAATTTGATTTTAATTTTAAACTAAATGTAATATATGAGGCTAGTCTTAACATTAGGTTCCCTTTGCCTTCCCTGCTATATGCGTTATACAATGTGAAGCTAAAAAAATATGTTGTATTGCAGTTCGGTATAATGTCGTGTACATTAAACACCGATTCCCATTGTCGTCTCGTCGCACACAATGAACCGACCATATTATTCCAAAATGGTACAGACAGACATACATACAGCGGTGACGCTGATAAAGATCAAATAGTGGAATTTGTACAGCTGATCAAGGAAAGTGCTGGTAAGTGTGTTTTCAAATTTTGATATAATAGATTCCAGTCGTGGCGGAGGGGTAGCAATGTACTATACTGACGGGGCAGGTTGTGGGTTCGATTCCTACTCAAGGAAATGAAATATTTAACATTTTCATTTCTTTGCTCTGTTTGATGCAGACCTAGAATGATATTTACATAAACACCAACCTTACAATGGTTTCTATACTGCGTGCACTAATGAGTCGTCACCGCCCGCAGACATGGAGCTGTCGGCGGCGCAGGCGCAGGCGGTGCTGGCGGGCCCGCGCGCGCGCGCGTGGCTGGTGGCCTTCCTGCCGGCCGCGAGCGCGCGCGCGTGCCGCCGCCTGCTGCACGAGTGGCGCGTGGTGGCGCGCCGGGTGGGTGTTCAATTAATTTTATCATGATTGTATTGCTTTTTATCCGAGATAGAGACACACCAATTTTTTTATCTCTTACAGTAAAGAAGTTGTGGGGGTCACGGCCCTTAACGTAATTTTTTTTTCGATATCTATTAAAGATATATTTTTAATATTTAAACTGATCGTGGCTATACATTAACTTATTATAATATGTTTTTCGGAATTATTGTAATTATAAAAAAAATGAAATCTTTTTTTTGACGCTTGCATATACCATCCTATACACCTACGAAAATTATATTTTGATGTATCACTATTTCGGATGAAAAGCTATACAATCATGGTAAAAACAATTTATTACAAGCCAGTGCACCTTTCCCATATTTCTTTCTTTTCTTTCCCATTTATCTAGTTAAACTCTTTGATTTCTTTAATTATGAACAATACTCAGAACGTTTAACTCTAACACGACCGTGACACAACGGTTGTACTGCAAATTGTAATTGTTAAACTGACCAAATTGACTAAACTATTTACTACTTCTCGTCGTTTTATAATCATGAGAAATAAACTAAATAGATAATTTATTATTTTATTAGCTTCGTCCACTGGATTTTATTCGAGTTGGTGCACTAGATTGTGCAAAACATGACGGCGGTTTTTGCAACAATGTGAGAAGTCCAACAGCACGCATTTATCCCGCAGCATCTGGACATCATTATACGTGAGTCAAATTCTTTTTTGTTATCTTAAAGAAATATAGAAATATTAAGACACTCCGATCCCGCCCATTTTGTTCTGTGGTGATGAGGCCGCCTTTACACCATAATTGTATTTTTTTATTATTATTATTCTTAATAAGATCTTGTTGGTGTAATAAACCATTCAATAAATAATAAATAAATATGACTTCATTTCCTCAATCCGACAGTCATCACGCAATTCCTCTGGAATTCGGCGGAAAATTTGGATCGGAGTGTCTTGATGAGGAACAGGTTGCCATACCACTAGGTTTCCAGGTCCCTTCTGCATACCTGCTATATCCAGGATACAACGTGAAGCTAAAGAAATCGAATATGTTATTACTATTAAAATAACTGAATGTTCAAAATTTAATCAACTATATTAAGATTTCTGTTATAACTACATGAATATATCTATAAAATCATAATTTTCAGAGTGAGCTTACAGAATTTAAATGAAGCACCATATATATTGGAATGGGCATTGGAACATATAGATGATTCAATATTAAAATTAAATTGGCAAAGTTTCACCAAAACTGTTATAGCTGAAGAGTTAAATCCTAGCAGGTAATTAAGAAAACACATACTCTTTCATCATAGAAAAAATATTTTTTCAACACAATTTTTAAATGTGTTGACTTAGGTTTTTTTGTGTTTTAATAAAACTATGAATAAAAATCTGTAAGGTTTCTACACTTTCGAATATTAATTTATATTCTGTACTATATAAAATAAACAAAAGGCGATTTTGTATTTATTTTATAACGTTTAGGAATATAACAACAAAAAACGGTTTTAGCAGGTCTATACTCTAAACCAGTGTTTCCCAATCTTTTTTGTGCCATGCCCCACCTTAACCTTTTTAAAATTTTTAATGCCCCCCTATTCAATCATGCCCCCCTACTCAAATTCAAATGAAATCAAACACTTATCAATTTACAGTAATTATTTAAGAATTTGCCTTTTTTTTTGTTAAATTTGGCACCGGTGACCGACTAAACCTATGCACTGCATATAATGGGGCGACGCGAAAGAGTTAGTTTGAACCGAGTTCATTTTTGAATAGCCACTCTTAACTATCAAATTGCCCCCGAGTGAAGCGTGGGCCCCGCGTTTATTTATTTATTTATTTATATTTTATTTATTTATTGACCCATCAACAATACATGTAACTTGTAATATTAAAAGAAAATTCATATATCGGTCTGGTTCTGTTACAAATATCAATTACAGATATGTACAGCATTCACAAAATAATCCCGATTACCAGTCATAATAAACTAAATTACAATTACAGATATTACAATTAAAATTAATTACAATTAAAAATAATTAAAATTACAATTAACTACAGTTAGGCATTACAATTAAAAACAGTTAATAGAATAGAAATAATTATTAAAACAAAAACAATCGTTATTAAAAAAAGACATTTGATACAATTAGAATAATATAATAAGCCAAGTATAATTATTAGAATAATATAATAAACCAATATGTAATAAATTAAAAAAATAAAAAACTTTTGGTTGATATTTAATACATATGGTTTTTTTTTAGGAATAAAAAGCCTTGGCTCGTCTATTTTCATTCGCCAAGATGTTATCGATGCTATGAAATGTTTCCAGATTTCGCTATAGTAGCTATTGTGAGTATTTTTATCCTAATTACAACAAAAAAACTTCGACACGCTTAACACTGGGTTCCCTCTGCCTAACCAGCTATATTCGGGATACAGCGTGTTGCTAAAAAAACTATAATAACAGTATTATATTTTTATTCAATATAATCATTATTATTATAATGTAGTATTAACACGCGTACGTAGTGTCTTAACACTAAGAAAGATCTGAACCTAAAAAAAGGTGTTATTTTAATACATATTGTAAACTTATATCTATTTCAGAAATTGGGCAGGCACATACAATTTGGCAAAGTAAATTGTATAACAGAAAGAAGTCTCTGTCAGCACGAACACATAAACAGCTATCCTTCTATCAAATTATATCTCAATAGAAATAAACAAAATACTGTCAGTAGAGTTATTCCTTTCCAACCTAAACATTATTTGGAATTAATAAGAGATATAAAACCTCATCTTAGAGGTTATAATGAAGATTTGTTTTCAGATATTGATAGTATTGATATAAAAAGTCATGTCAAATTTAGAGATGAATTGTAAGTTTTTTTTATTAAAATCTTCTGTTTTGCTTACAATGGGTGTGCTCTGATATGCTCTGCGAGCACTGTATGGTGTGTGTTAATTTAGTTTATTACGAGGACGTTCCTTTTTAGTTAGCTATATTGGTTGCTGTTTAAAACGGAACACAGTACAGCATACTGTCGTCCACGTTTTGTGGCATTGTTTTTAGGTAATAAAAATATATATTCAATTATTATTTTTATTATTTTTATGTATAGTAGAAACTTCATTTTCCGAACACGATCATAGCACTGAGAGCACCTTACCTCGGTAACACTAGTGTTCACAGTACAAAAATGACGATTTATAACGTCATATATTTCCATAGGATACTGCGCCTGTATGCTGATAGTCTTTAGCAGTAAAAGCACTGAACAGTGTTTGCAGTGTATATCGGAACATGTATATGTAAGTTTGTTCGAGTGGAAACTGCAACTCAATTTTAAAACAGATATTTTCACCTGGTTCAGCTATAATTTTGTATACCCGTTTGGTATGAATGGCGAAGCACCCAAAATGGCGGAGTAAATTTTTTTTTTTGAAAAATATAGGTGTCAAGTGAAAAGGTTTGCTGAGAATAACTAAAAAATTTACAGTTCAAAAAAACTTTTTTAAAAAATTTATTTAAATGAGTTATAAACAATTGAGCATTACATAATATATAACTTAACATTTTGTCGCGTGATTTAAATACTCGTATTTATGTAGTTTTAAACTAAGTAATTTACTTGCTACTTGTTTGTCTGTCTGTGCAAGTATAATTAAAAAAAAAAAGACACAAGCTTTGTTTTTAAAAAAAAATGTATAAACAATCTTGTGTTATGTCTTTGTGAGATATAAACGATAGAACATTTAATATATTACACTAATATTATACATTTATAAAACAGAAAAATTTGTTTGGTTGGACGAGATAATCTCAGAAATTACTTGTACCTTTTTTATCAATAAACTTGGACGGTTTTCAAGGAGCGCGGGTTCCAATCCCACTACATTCAAATGTTTATACTTTTTCTAAAATAAAGTTTTTTTCTTACCTAAGCATGGAATAACAAAAAAATATTGTGTTGGATAGTCTATTTGTGAGATATAAACGCCTATATAGTCATCATTTTTGTACTCGCCAAGAGGCCAGTCGTGGCGCAGTGGCACAAAGTGTGACTGTAAAACCGACTGGTTGTGGGTTCGATCCCCGTTCGAGGAGATGAAATATTTACTTAAATTTATATTTTCATTTCTTCGCTCTGGTGTCGAGAAAGGCTATAGACTATTAAATCACGTTCAACGTTTATATCCAGACGTTCAGTCATGCGAGCGAAGCCGAAGCTAAAATATAGTGTTCTATATATTGGTATTGCTTAGTTAATATTAAAACGTGGACGCAGGGCCATAAGGGTGAGACTATAAAGCGACGGTTGTGGGTTCCTATCCCTCTCGTGGGAGCGACTTGTTTTTTGTTTCCTGCCTCTGGTTATTAGACAAAGCGCAGCGTTGAGTTCAGCCATTAGGTTCTTTGTCTATCTAAATGTTTATTTTTGTCAATCGTACATCACATTTTAAAGTGAGAACCATATTTAAAAGCCATGCTTATTAAATTAGTCTTATTTTTCCTATACAAAATACATTTTCTTCTTCTCAGTATATGAAATGCATTATTATGTGAGAAACACATATGTATGTTTCTCAAATAATAATATAATATTTAATACTTTCGTATAAGTTGACTCACCATTCCTATATTGATTTAATAATAATTACATTATTTCCTAGATCTTAATAAAAATAACTATTATTTATAAGTAAATGAAATTAGTCTTTTAAATGAATAATTTATTTAATATTGTACAACCAGTACATGATATATCTGCTTGTGCTTTTTAAACTATATTGCATTTATTATATAAAAGTAAAAACCATGTGATAAATTAAGTCAATATTTTATATCATAAGATATACAATTAGCGAGGTTTAACCTGAGCTTTGCATTTGTGTGAGTGATTATAGAAGTAGAGCCTAGTAGAGAGAAGGTTTTTTCTAGTTATTTTCTTAGAAATCAATTTTTAAAAATCCGACGTTTAAGACTATGTTAGTTCTCCTACGCGGGACTGCATCATAATTATTTTTATACTCGTCAAGAATGTTGAAGCGTTGTGTCCACGATTTTTTTCTTTTTTTAATGCTTGGTCACATATTTCTATTTTTTTTTACAATAGTAATGTCACTTTATCTTAATTTACTTAATTTTTAATACATTGACACAAAACTAAAATATTAAGATTTAAATATGTGACGCTGCTATCAGTACAAAAGGTGTAGGGCGTTGTCAAAAAGCAGAATAAACAGGTTTAGGCAAGTGACGTCACATCTACACTATGTATGAACTCATATAAATACAAAGCTCAGATTAATCCTCGCGAACAGTACGTATATATAGTATTATTTTTTATAAATTATCCTGAAATTAGGAGCCATCCATAAACGTCACGTGTCAAAGGGGTGGAGGAGGTCGATGACGAAATGTGATAAGGTGTCAAATTAAATGACATGACAACATATAAAAAGAATTTCGTAACTGCATTTTTAATTCAATAATTTCTAGTTGTAAAATATATAGTATCACACTGAGAAGAGTCTCACAAATGTGGAGTGTTAAAAGTGGAGAATGGTTCAAGCAAATGACAATAAAATTGTGTGATGCTATTTTTGAATGGCCCCTTATTAATATATTACTTTTACTACTTTGTATTATGTAGATATTTTCTAGAATCTCCTTATTACTTTCAATATGTATACCTTATTTGTAAACTAATTTATTCTTTTTACTATATTATATTATACATGTCTAATTATAACTTTTTGATTTTACAAATAAATATATAAACTTAAATTAGTCTTTGATTTAAGAAATCATATGAAATAAAAGTGTCAATTGTGTTAAGATATATATTTATATAATATTATAATGTATTGATGACTTTATTTAACGATAAGGCCTTGACAAAATCAATTTCCTGTGTTTAGATAAATTTTCTTAAGTAGATATGGTTAATTTATAACAGGCATCTTCACATATAGCATCTGAAAAAAAAATTGAAAACATTAAAACTTAATAAAAAATATGGTGGTATGTGGATTCAATTTTCTTTCAATTCTTTCGACTTCCTGGTCGCGCAAGACAATGTATGCCATTGAGTTCCGCCACCTGACAACCAATGTATCAATTTGGGAAGAAAGTGGAGAATGAAGTTATTTGATATCAAGTTTTCTCTGTTATACAGGGTACAGGGTGAAGATAAAAAATTAAAAGAAAAATAACAACTTACATCTTTATTTCTATTCAATTGAGCATCAACTATATCTTGATCAATACTACAAGGCAAGAAGAAATCCACACATTCAAAGAGACCCTTTGAATCTAAAACTAATCTGTCTTCTCCTATTTCTAGGTTTAGATCTTTAAGTTCAACCTGGAAATGTGAATAAAATTATTAAATAAAATCTGTAGAAAGATAAAAATTGCTTGTTGTGGAACTTGAACCTGAGACTTTTGACTTTGACTTCTTATTTTTATATAATATTTAATTAATTTTTATTTAATGTAAAATAAATAAATACATACAGATGCTGGTATCATAAATTCTGCTAATAAATATTCTATTTCCCCAGCAGGCGGCTCCCGTCTTAGTCTATAAATGAATTCCTTTTTAGGTACAGGTACTTGTGGATTATTGGGGGTTGGTTTTTGTATTTCCTCTATTAAAGGTCTAGTATTTTCTTCACATTTTTTCACATCTCTAATTTGAATTCTATGAGATTGCAATGTACCAATAGATTTTCTATTTTTGAGTATTGTAAACCTCTGCATATCTAACTCAAACTGATATTTATCTTGTAAACCTTCAAAAACAACTGTTAGGAAAAATGTTTGAAAGAGATCATCTTTTTCTATTTTGGAAAAAAAATCGGGGTTTATTGCAACATCATAAACTGTTGCTGGCAAACCAGATTTATCCTGCTCTGTCCTTCCTTCACCAATACTCATGGGAACTCTATAACTGGATGGATCTTCAGAATTTAATATTTGCATCAACTCTTCATTGCTGATGTCTCTGGGACACGGAATTGCCTCAGTAAGGCAAACATTAACAAAAACCTTCTTATTATCTGACTTGGTAAATGTCTTTACACAAAATCCTAAAAATAATAATTAATACATAGGTAATATATAAATTTTACAGATTTATTCTTAAAAAATAAGGAAAATGTTTAACCTGGTCTAGGTTTTACAACTTGCGAAGGAACTGTATCTGCTAGTATTTTATTAATTTCTTCTTCCACGGGATTTTCCTGCGAATATGAAAAAAAAATGTTGGTTTATTTCATGTAATATATGCATTGTAAATTGTGCTAATAAAAAAATATTTTTACAGAAGTAAATTAATACCTTAACAATTCTCATATTTTTCTCCAAAATTGTAGGATCAATTTCAAGTGTTACTGATTTTTTCTTCATATTTGATAATGTAAATAATTTGTTTCTATGGAAACTAATTCAGTTTATATTACAATACAAATCATTACCGCAATACACGCTACACGGTTCATTAAAGTTGAATAGATAAATAATAATAAATATAAATAAACTTTCTAGTTTCTGTTTCTACAAATCAGAAATGTCAAATGACAATATGACATTTCTGTTCCTATATAATAATTAATAGCAGTATATCAATTTGTAATCTGTGCCTTGTAAGTGCGATTTTTATTTAAGAATTGGAAAAATTATAGAAAAGGTATCTCTGTAATTATTTTTTATACCGATAAAGAGGGTTTTAACAGTACGCTTAGTCGCTTACATGTCCACAACGTCAATCATTAGGAAACGTTAGAATGCCATTTATACGCTAGCGAGTGCGTTAGCATGATCCTGATGGTACGTTTTTTTATTAATTCGCTTACGATATAAGTATGACAGACGTGGATATCGAAATTATTTCAGCTTTTGCGTTAGGCTAGACGTATTTATATATTATAAAAAAAAGGCTAAATTAGGCTATTTCGGCAGAAAATAAAAAAACAATTGTAACTTTAGTTAAAAAAATAGATACATTTGTTAAAAAATATATAATTTTCATTATTATGAAACCATGAAAAAAGCACTTAATACTTACACAATAATGTGTAAGTATTAAGTGCTTTTTTGGCTTAATACCAAAAAAAAGTACTAAATACTTACATGATTTTGTGCTCAACTGGAACGCTCGGGACGCTACAAAAACTGTATTGAACTCATATTGCTGTGTCAATTAAATTTATTTATATATTAAAATCAATTAATATATATTTATGAATTTATAATGGCTTTGAATTTTTATTTATTTCGAATTAACAATTACAGATACAGGGTGTTTTCGTCAGCACTACTTTAAATTAACCCCAGTTTTAACTACTCTATAAAAGTCTAATACAATAAAAAAATCCCAAAAAATGAAAAAGTTTAAAACAAAAAAAAAATAAAGTTATTGTTTTAAAATTAAACGCCATTTACCACGCAGCATAAACCTATCAAAGGGACACCGCCACATACGCCTCATTTCAAAATCGAGTCGTAGGTATTGGCGGCAAATTTCAAAGTAGTTTAACCTTTAGTAGGTAGTATTTTTATAGTAGTAGGTGTTTGCGTTATTGGTATCTATTCGTAACTGCGTCACACAAAATACAGGTACATATATATACATTAAATAATATAAATTATTATTTATTGTGACTTTACGGTACATCGGGATTGTGTAATTTTACTACTCGTGAACCACAAAAATTAACCTAACAAGTACTAAGTCTTGGCACGGCCGAAGGTTTAGCCGACTATACTCCTAGTATTATACAATATTTAATATTATTTGCAAGTTTACGCTACGCTTTATCACCGTCCTAAATTTATTCGCTACAAATGCAATTGTGAAATTATTTTCCGCTATTGTTTTGTAGCATATAAATAACTAAATTAAATATATAATAAATGAGTTGAATATAAAATCTCATTCTCATCATCATCTCATTAGCACCGTCACGATACCATAGCCCACATCGACTTTTGACCGAAATCGAATCTATGGATGAAATACCGATTTTCGGCTGAAACTGGTCATAACTGAAATTGAACCTTCAGTCGGTCATAAAAATTATTATAATATTTAACAAATTACTAGCACGAACTCATGAGTGGGACTTGATATGTGTGTTCACGCTCTGGTATTAGTGGAAGCATGGCAAACCTTCACAAGCATGGAAACGTCTATTACAAGCCAAGCCAAATACTCCGCTTACACGCACGCACGCACACTTGAGTTGTTGGACGCTAGACAAGTCTTAGCAAGCGTGTAAGCGTACCACAACAGAACAGAAAATAAAAAAATAAGAATAATATATAAACTTTAATGCGAGTTCTGTTATTCTGTAAATATAAATTACCAGTTTCTAATTAAATATGATAGTTATTAATTTTTTCATTAAAATTATTATGGTAATATGCTAAATAAAAAAATATACATATTGTATATTTTATTTTTTTATGTATCGAGTTCATTTTGAACATTATGTTAGCATTTAAACTAAATTGATTATGGGCTATCTTTTTTTTCTTTTGGCTGAATTGTTGTAATTTAAGATAAATAAAATAGATATCTGTAAGATATCTATTTTATTATTATACACTATAAAACAATATGGTTCAAACAACCAATATATATTTTTTGTAAACAAATATTTACATATTTTTTATAATATTTAATCTTTTATATTATAATTTTAACATATGAATACTTTTCAGAATGATTAGTAGATGTCACAGTCATTTCATCAGCCGTCAGGCGTCAACCGTCGTGTCCGTCATGAGAACTAGGTCGAAATAGTAGTCAATGTCTAATTTTTGTACTATTTCAGTCTTTCTTGATTTAAATATTCTTATTCGTATTGCAACATTTTGTAACGAAATTTAAATATGTATTTTATTTCACAAATGTAATAATCGAGTCAACGTTGGAATAAGCGATCAAAGGTATAGTACGGACAGTAATTGTAAAAGTTTGCCATATTTTGTCTTTTAAATTGTAATTTAACCGTTCTTACGTTGATATTAAATAGCTTTTGTAAAGAAGAAAAAGCATTCAAGAGGCTAATATATATAATATGACAAAAAGTTTAGGCATATCTTGAGTAAATCAAAAATAAATCATTAACTTGTCAGCTGTAGTCAAGTGAATGTAATACGTATGCATAACACTAATCACAAGAAAAGAACATCATAATATATAATATAACCTTTCTTAAAGTTTTTCAATTGATCATATTAAATATATTCTATAATATAATATAGATTGAAGTGAAAGTTTCTATTAAAATGAATACTGCTGTGTAAATTAGAGTGAATATGTCATATATTTATTTGAATTCACGAAAACCTTATTAAAAATAACAAAATGTAATTCCTATATCATAAAATAAGGTAGCTTATCATCATAAAATTATCTTTACTTCTCTGTTGTATCTGAATATATTATCTGATTAATCCTTAAATATTATAGTATTACATTATTACATACATTTTTTAAAATATAGGTATAAACATATGGCAGACAAAAAATAAGATGGCTGATAAGCACACTTTGAATTATGATGTGAGGGAGTTGAAATTAGGATCAAGTTTCACAAACAATAAATCATCACAATATCATACAATTAAATGTAAGTATAACTTAAAAATTTACTGGCTGACTTTGATCTAACTGTAAATGCAACAATCATGGGTTTTATTCCTACTCTAGGGAATGAATCATTTTCTTTTGCTTTGGTAAAAACAAAGGGGAGGTATTTAGTTTTGTCACTTAACACAAAATTAAGGGAAAGAGTGGGCAAAAGAGTATCTTAAGATGAAGTTTTCTCTGCCTTCCATGATGTATGCAGGATACAGTGAATAAGTAAATAATAATGGAAGTAAAAGTAATCTAATATTTTCATTTGCCAATTTTCTTTAACTGTTTCTTTTATAATACTTTATATGAATTTGAATAAGAACCAATTATAAATAAAATATAAAATAATTGTAATTAATCTAGCAACATTTTTCAAATTACAACATCTTAATTTTTAAAAATCATATTAGAATGTTTTCAGTGTTATTGTTTTAAAAGAAGTGAAATATTGGATCTTATAAATCTATGTTGGAATTCTTATATGTTTGCTATAACTTACTTTGTAACTGCAATTTTGGATATTTTTATAATGTGTCACTTATCGAAATTGGTTTACTGGTTTAACAGTTACAAGGAAACAAAAAGATGGTCATACCATACATACATATGCGTTAAAAACATAACTAAAAATAGCATTACACCATGTTTTTTGTCCTTAGGTTTAAATTTATTTTCTTGGTATCTTTGGAAGATAGTTTTATGAAATTTAAGCTGAACATCATCCATAAGCTTATTTTTTATTTTTTCTGAATTTTTGAGACATAAATTGTAAAAAAGTTTAGTTTTTGTGAACACTTTTATACACCATTTCATGAAGTGCCACCTACCAAAATTATGTATATTATGTACATATTAGCTATATTAGCTATCCTATAAGTTACAAAAAAATTAAGGTAGTGGAACATATCTCAAAATAATAAAATCAGGCATGTAACAAATGTGTATAGAGAAAAGATTCATGTTATCATATAAGCAATCTTATGATGAACAATCTTACTAATATGTAATTGAATATGTAAATTTTGTAGGAACAAGAAAATGAACAATATATAATACAAAAAAATATCTTTAATTCATACAGACAAAAAAAGAGTCTATTGCTATTTTGGTTAAAAAGTAATACAATCAAATTAAAACAATTCATTAGAAGTCTGTACAGCTTTCCCATGCTTGTGCACCTAGAATCTTTCAGTATATAATTTTCTTGAAATGTAGGGTTAATTGTATTATTCAAGCACTGAACGTATCAATTAAGCTAAACAAATGGCACACTGTATCCATATTCAGCAGGGTAGGCAGAGTGAAACAAGTGTTAAGACACTCTGTTTTCCATGTTCCGCCGAATATTGGAGGCATAAGTAAAAATATAGATTCAAATAAATATTTCATTTCCTCAAGTAGGGATCAAGCCCACAACCTGTCTCGTTTACAGTCACATGCTTGTGCCTCTGCATCGTCATATTTACATTATTATATATCAGTCTATTTGTAAGCATATATAGACTGAACTTTGATGCAAAAGGATCAAAAAATAACTTAAGGAAAATGTTGCATTTAGATGTTTAATGTATTCTTCTGCTACCTACTGAGTGACAGACAAACGACTCAGTCAATAATACAGCACATAGAAAAATTAAGTTACGCATGTTGGTTCCTTGGAAAGCCTAGATTTAAGATGTCTTGAAATTTCTGTAACAAGATTTTATGTTTTGTAGTTCACACAAACGAAATTGCGACTTACGTTAAAAAAATTACTAGTTAGTCTGTAATGTCAGTTTATGGACGATGTTTTTACGTGATAAAACATTGATGAAAAATTGTATACTTTTTATGAATTTAATTAAATTACTGTATTATCATTATTTTGTATAATATAAACAAGGAGTTAATTGAAATTTATTGTTTTTTCGTTAGTTTATATTGCATATGTTAATTTTAATATTTTTTACTTAAAATATACTAATTAATTAAAAGTAACAATGTGTTATTACATTACAAGTAATAATTAATGGATTGATACGTAACGAGGTGAACTCGTAAGCTGATCATGCCTCTCTATCGTTTGTTCCGCGTTCTCGCTTGCACACTCGCCTCAGGCGAACGTGACAATGAGTCATTCTTTTACGGGCGTGCAGTCATTGATTTACAAGATGTCAAAATATAATTTATCTAATAGGATTTCAAATAACTCGGCTATTATAAAATAATTGCTTTTTACATGGTAGACTATTATTTCACGGGTTATATTTGTTCGTATGTGTCAATAACATTCTGCAATTTTTATAATTAAAAAAATATATGCAGAGTCTTTTGTCAGTACCACTTTAAATAAAACCGCAGTTTTAATTACTCTATAAAAGCTTAATACAATTAAAAAAACTCCCATAAATAAAAATGGTGTTTATTTTTAAAACAAAATAAATGAAAAAACTATAGTTGTAATATAAAACGCCATTTGTCAAGAATAACGCACGCAGCCATAAACCTATCAAAGGGAAATCGCCACACACGCCTCATTCCGAAAATATTCCTAAGAAATTTTAATAATATAGGTAAATATGTTTAAAACAGTTATCTGACCCCAAATAATATCATGCGCATATGAATATTAATCATAAGTAGTTAATATTTATTGTAAATAAATAAAGATTGAGCTATCACCTAGTAGAATTATATAAACAGTCAAAATAAAAATGATTAACCTACAATTTGCGAAAGTTTACTATATAACCTTACGTGTTTTCGATCGAGATCGAATTCGAAACCATCGTGTTTTACTAGTCAAACAATGCCCTACGGTGTATAAGTTAGTTTTTTAAATAACAATAATATAATTATATAAATAATTAGTTAGGTCCGATTAAGTGTAGTATAATATGACTGCTAGAGTAAAAACAGAAAGATTAGGTCACAAGTTTGAAATAAGGAATGGGGTGAGACAAGGCGATCCATTATCTCCTAAACTCTTTTCAGCTACATTAGAATTAGTATTTAGTAATCTCGACTGGAGTAGTTACGGAATCTACATAAATGGAGCAATATTAAATCATTTACGATTTGCCGATGACCTGGTATTAATCACCGACAATCCGGACCAGCTACAAATAATGCTGAATCAACTAGTCAAAGAAAGTAATGCAGCAGGACTTCAAATGAACACGACAAAAACGAAATTAATGACTAACAGTAGAAAAATATCCATTGTTGTAAACAATTACACCATAGCGTACGTCGAGGAATACACGTATCTCGGCCAAATTATTTCACCAATAGCAATGATCGACAAGGAAATTACAAACCGAATACACTCGTCTTGGAAAAGGTACTGGTCTTTAAAAGAAATTTTTAAAAATGCTTATATACCATTAGAAGTAAAAAGCC